>VZSE01001561.1:2220233-2275164 GCA_013398275.1 Promerops cafer
CCGCCGAGCGCCGTGTGCGGCGCGGCTGGGGCGAGGCGGGCGGTGCGTCCGGCAGCGCAGCCCTTCAGCCCTCGCCGTCGGAGGCTGTGGCAGCGGGGGTGCCCCGGCCCTGTAGCCACCCCCCGGTACAGGAGGCTGTGCTCTGACACCGGCCCCGAAGTCTGCGCTGCCTGGTGCAGCCCGGCGGTGGTCGGTTCCCCTCGACCGTCCTCGGGAGGTTCTGCGAGTGGTGAACAGCACAGAACCGGACAGTAAACGTTAAGCAGATGTACTGGCCCCCTTCCAACACGATGTTTCAGGAGTAACCTTGACAGTCCAGTGAAACGACCACCACCACCTTCCCCGCTTTCTGTTTGAGCCAGCTTTGCTAATAGAAAAGTAAAATCTACAATAGCTGTCTTCACTATCCGCTTCTGTTGTGCTGATGCCGATGAAATCTGAAGTTCAAGGAAATATTTACCATTATGTAGAGAAATGTGTTATTCTTTTTTCATCATATTTTGCCCCCGTCAAACAGAGGAGCTTATGTTTAAGGAATTACATCACTTTGCAAATCCCTCTATCTTTCTCTAAATATAAACTGTCTTTTAGGATGTCTTCAACTTGGCTGTTTTCCTTTTGTGAGTCAGAGCTAGTGTTACTGCTTTTCATTGCTTGAACAGGCTCCACAGACCCATGACACCTCTCTTAAGAGTTTTAAGAGTTGTTGCTCCTGTGATAGGGATCATCTGGCAACTCTGCTAAACGTTACTGAGGCAGACAGGAGCTTTTCCAGCCTAAAATACTGGAAGATGCCAATAAGGTGTCTTGATTCTCTTGTGATTATGACATCTAATCAGTGCTGCAGGGACTGACTGTAGGGGAGGTCTGTAACCTGCCAGTCTCTTGTAAGGGAGGAGTAAGCAGAGAGCAGGCAGGTTGTATCTTGCTGGTGATACACTGAGTTAGCAACTCAGGGGTTTCTTTTTCACATCTATAGTTTCCAAGCATTACCCCTGAAATTTTCTGTAATTCAAGTAAGTTATTTTGATGAGGCCCTAAGAACTCAAAACGTAATGAACATGGTAGAATACTTGTGGTAGTTTGAGTGAAAGTAATCATAATGGGGAGTTGGGTGTTACTTTTTTCCCCCCATGTTCTGTGAATAGGAATTTACAGCTTCTTGCCCCTAGGAAGAATGTTCCCCTTGGGGCTGATGTTAGTCTGCTTAGTAAATACTTGAAAAAGTCACTTTCAGTGAAATGTTTAAGGCCTTTCTGCTTGAGGAAATGCAGTTACATTGTAGTCATGACACCCTAATTTTCGTCCTATTACTCTTGATTTTCTACAGGACGGTGTCTTAAAAGTTGCATGGCACCTTTAAAATGCACTAAGGTGTAAAACAATGGAAATAAAAAGTACTGTAACATTTTGAGTGTAGAGTGAAAGCACCATTTTGGAAGTTAGCCCAATCACCATTTTGTGATAGCTTCCTCAGGTGAAAGAATTTCCAGGTGGAAAAAAAAGGCTGTGAAGAATTGTGCAGTGGAAAGTAAGGGGTATCTATCTTACCCTTGAGTAAGAGTGTTTGCTGTGATGACTGAGATTTCTGTTAACTTGCACATGTTGATTTCTCATCTCTGTTTCATTTATCTTTAAGTTTCTGAGTGTCTCCTAGACATGGTCTGGATAGGAACATGTAAAGTCAGGGAAGTGTGATGATAATATGGTGTTGTGAGCCGTAGAAGGGTCAAAGAGAAGTACTTTACGTTTTTTTTTCTTCCAGATTTATGTTCAGATCACCTCAGTCCTTTTGCATGTAGGATGTTCAGACAGTGAAGATAATATAAGCCATTTATAAACTCCTCAGTATGAAGGGGTCTTTTTTTCCTCCTAGTTGAATATTTTTTCTTTGTACTACTTAAGGCTACTTTTACTAGAAGTTCATTTCTTAAGTTAGATGAATTCATCCATAGGTACTTGTGTTTGTAGTGTTGTTACTAGATTAAAGTATACATTTTAGAAAACTTAAAAATACCTTTTGTAAAAAATGCAGCTTATAAGACTACATGGGATAAGATGTCTTCTGTTTTATTATGAATAAAATTCTATGGAATGCTAGCTCTGTAAAATAGTAGCTGTTAGTCTCCTTTGGGGAGAAGCATGCTAAGTAATAGTGCATTTGTTCTTTCTTCTTTCCTTGTAACCTAATGTCTATTTCCAGTGTCCAGCTGGTAAGCTAACATTGCCAAGGTTGTACAAAAGTGTTTTAATCACAGGTGTTTGGATAATGTGATGGTAAGACAAACTTAACTTCTGTTTTTAACCAAGCAGGAATGCTATAGCTAACGTGTGCAGAGAAGAATCAAATCCTTCAAGAGAACACTTAATTTGCCTAGTCCTGGATTGGTGGTCTCTAGTGATGTTGGGGATTTGAAAAATGGATGAACTAAAAAGCCTTGACATCAATTTATATTGTATTCAGACATGCCAGTGAATTAATTAATAAACTTTTGCATATGACTGCAGCAGTTAGTGCTGGTTTAACTGTATAGAAGCATGTTTCAATTTAGGGTTAAACAGGCTTTGCCTGATTCTTGTTGTTCTGAGTCAAGACATGCACACTAGGATGTATCTAGTAGTGCTAATAAACATTGCCTGATTGTTTACATTTTCTTGTTGTGCAGCATTCCTTGGTTATACAGATCTTTAATTTTATCCCCAACAAATTTCTTAAACTTGGAGAAAAGGAGAGGACAATAGTAATAATAATTCGGAACAAAAACTATGTTAACAAGAGAAGAGACTATTGGTTTTCCTGCCTAAATGATGTTACAGAACATTTAGGCTGTGGTGTGCAGGGAGGAACTCTGGTTTTAGGAGAGTAGGAGGAAGGATATTGCCTCTTACTACTTTTTTTTCCCCTCCTCTGGATAATCTACTATCACAGAAATAAATGATGATTTCTCAAAAGCAAATGCATTTCTGAAGCTATATATAGCAGAAATAAACTCATGAAATGTATTCACGGGGTAACTGAGGGCCAAAAAGAGATCAGACCATTTAACAAAATCATTGTATTCAAGCTCTTTCAAAACTGCCAGTATCCTCTTCCATCCTGAAAAACCTTTTTCCAGTAGTCCATTTTCTTTTTCCAGTATACATTTGTTGGAGGCCCAGTTGACTTTTGGCATGTGTGGTTCATTGTGGTGCTCTAGAGCTCACAGTTGAACATTAAGCTGCCTTTTTTCATCTTAAGCTTAGGCAGACATCCGCTTCACCTGAGGTTTTTGACACAGACAGTGTTGTGGGGCTTCTTTGTCATAAGTATAAAAGGTTCTTCTGTAAATGGGATTGCATGACTGTGAGTTAGCTTGATATATTACATATTCCTACTTTCCCTTTCATAATTTTTCTTTGCAGATAGTTTTGGGAAAGGATTCCTGCTGTGCTGAAGGGCTGCAGGTCTGGAGCAGTTTGGACTGTAATGTTCCTGGAAGGATGGGCTGTGTTCTTTAAAAGACAGCACTTGTATTGGATTTCTGATGCTTGGAAGACCCAGGTTTCTATATGTGTGTGTTGTCAGTTTCAGACTTTTAAATGTAGATTACCACTGTTATCTACTGTCAGCAGCCCCAAGGGAAAAAAATCCAGACACTTCTGTTGAGTAGCATTTTGATTTCCTTAATAAAACAGGAGCATTGTGGGAGTTCAAGGTTGCTCAGCGGTGTAGAATTCTTACCAGTGGCTATGAATACAAGTTATTAAAGGTTTTACTGTCATGAGCTGCAGATTAAAGTCCAACACTAAAAGCTGAACTTGATTTTTTTCTCCTTTAAACTTGGTTCTAGTCTTGCTGTAGACATGAGAATGGTGCCAGCTCCAGCAATCTTTTTTTGGTTTTCCTTCTGCCTTTACTATCTTGCGTGGTTTTTATCTTCAGACACTTCAACTTCATTATCTCTTCCTAGAGATTGTACATGTTTTTTATATATGTGAAGTTTCTAAGTAGTGTAAAACACGTTATGTAATTACAGACAGATCTGTTAATAATAGGGGAAACCTCAAGATTACATATATCTGTATGAAACACTTAGGATGGAAAGACTTTGGAAAATGGGTTTCTGAGTAGGTTTTTTCTTGTCTGTTCATAAAACAGTACAATTAAATGTATAACAGTAATAAATAATAAACTTACTTTGGGTTAGATTTCAATATAAGAAATTAACATACTCCTACTTGAGTTAAACTGAGCTGTGGTTAAATTATTAAGATTCTGCTGCTGTGGAAACAATTCCTTTTTCTTGGTGCATCACCATAAGATAAAACTGGAAATGTAACTTCTGTAAAATTTGGTGCTTGCCTGCAATTCATCTTCAAAAAATAAATACTTGTAATTTCTTCTTGCTAACTGTGCTGGCCAACAAGTTCACTATTTATACATTTTGGTTTTGGGTCTCCTTTTCACAAGTCATTCTTGCAGGCTGTTTTAGAAAACACTTTTCTGTATCTTGCAAATACTTGCTTGGAGAACCAAAACAGTAATTCCTTAACTTTACTTACAGGTTTTTTTCAGGATTATTGAGGTGCAAAATTGAAACGTAATCTGATTTTGTTTCTACCTTTCCACTTGCTAGTGTATTTAGGAGGAGGGGAAGAACAAACAACTGGCCATATGCAGTATACACTTGGAAAACTCCCTCTTGGTAATTAATAGAAATTCTAGGATGTTCACGAACTTCCTCTTGAATTGTTTGCCTTTAATGGACCATTATCTGAGCATATCAACTTTCTGTATTCATTTAAAGGGACACATTGCTCAGTTCAACACTTAATCATATATGGAAAGAAGGAAAGAATATGATCAGTTTGGAACAGATTGGAATTACGCAGTTAGAGTGAGTTCCTGTTGGTTCATGTATTTCCTCGAGCTTGTATGGCGGGTTGCTGACAGTGTAATAAAGTGTCCAAGTGCTCTGATATGCCCAGAGGTTAGTGACTAGTCTGTTAGCACCTCTGTGACTTCAGTATAAACACGGCAAATAGTTTTTTGAAGTTGCAATTTGTTTAGTGTGGGTTAACAATCAACTCTACCCTCTAGCAGCAAACACTTGTTAGTCTGTAGGACACGGTGCTGGGGAGTTTGGCTTTCAGGCAGTGTGGAGAAAGGATGGATGCTCAGAGATGTGCTCTGCTCCTGCATATCAATGCAAAGGGGCTTTTTTCTGGCTTCCTGGTGGCCATCAGTTCCTTGCTGGTAGGCATCCACTGCAGGTGGGCTCTGCACCTGGGCTTTTGCCACATTTTTCACTGAATGAAAGTTACAAGATTCAGAGAGACAAAAAAGTGTCTGGTGTCTTTCCACAGGAAAGGGCCAACAAAAAACTTGTATTCAGCTGCCCTTAATGTCTTAAGGACAGATTTAAAGGTAGGTGTTAAAACTCCAAGTTTACAACTTAGTTTTGTCATTTTAAAATCTAGATCTATGCTGAAGGGGTTGCCTGAAGGAAGCAGTCTGACTTTAAAATACAAAACCCCCCAGAAGAACACAGCACTGTAGAACAGCTGAGTTTGGATGGGACCTCTGGAAGTTCCTTTTTACAGTTTTATTATACCATTCTCTTTAGGAGAAAAGTTGTGTTAAGCTTAGCTTTTTTTGGACAGTGCTCCCAGGCCCATGGTGTGATTCTTGGGCTTGTCTGCAGAAGGCCAGGAGTTTGGCTTCATGATCTTTGAGGGTCCATTCCAACTCAGGATGTTCTATGATTTGTTTTGGGAGATGTAGAAAGGAAGTTGCAGCTTGTAAATACAGAGGCTCACTAGTATGAGGGGATATCAAACAAAGAAGACTTTGTTTGGTAAGCAGACAGCTGAGTGAAGTCAGAGGCACAATCACAGATTGTTACTTGGTTACTGGAACTGAAATTTTCTGAACTTACATATTTTTGACAGTTAAATGGGGACCTTTCCAGAATCATCTTACATTGTGCCCAAGCTATTAATTTTTGTCTCGATCAGTGCAGAATTTCAGTATAAACACACTTTCAATATGCTCTTTGAAGAAGCATTGTTCTTGACTAATTTTAGTAAAACTCACAACTTAAGAAAATTAATGTGTTAATTGTTTATTTAAAACATTGGTTTTACTGTAGCCTGTGTGCATTTGCAGCTGTTCAGAAGTGACTGTCAGAGGAGCAAAGAATGATTCAACAGCATATGAAGTGCTGGATGCTTCCCACATCATTGGTAACGTATGATCTGTATTTGAAAAATGTAACCAAGACTGAATATTTACATGTTTTAATTTTTTTTTTTTCTGGGTGACTGACTGGTTTGACTGTAATATCAGACTGAGTTTGCTCTAAGTTAGGGTATTTGGATCACTTTCAGTTTACCAGGGCCTGAAATATACATACAGAAATTCACGATGGAAGTGTTTGTTTTGAAGATTCTGATTTAATTTAAGTCCTGGGGAAACTAAAGGCTGTAGCTGACTACACTGGGACTTGAACAGAGAAGGTAGGCATGCTTTGTCCCATAGAGTTGCTTTAATATTTCTGTTTCCTATGTATTTAGTAAGGCTTCAGCTGTTCCTTTAGTATGTAACTATAGCACTAGGTAATGTGTTTCTTAGATGCTGAGATATAGTTACAGTATATAATCTATTGTTTAAATATCCAAATACAAGATTAAGGATTTGCCATAGGTGTTCAGTTGTACCTTGCAGAGTTCTTAATTAACATGCACTTAGACACAGATTGCGTTTGTGATTGAGTCTGGGCTTAAAACTAGTCTTTTATATATCAGTTCTGCATTGACTTGAGTTAATGCTGTCTACTTAGGCACCTGGTTATCTTCTCACCTGAGGTGTCCACATTTCCTGTCTAGTCAGTGGAAGGAGTTAAAAGCCTTGGGGGCATGAATCACAGCATTGTAGTGTTTCACAAAATAGTAATGACATTACTTCAGTAAGCAGTATTAAAAAGCATGAACAGAAATAGCTTTTATGTGCGTTGGGAATAAGGCAATACAATTTTGTGACTACTGCCTTAGCTGAAGGTAGCTGTGTCTGTTGGGTTAGACCTCATTTACACATCTTGACACACCACTGTCCCTGCATGCCCCAGTTTGCCAAGGTCATACTGAATTGTGGATGGTTCTTGTCCCCAGCCCAGGAAATCACTTGCATGGGGGTGTCTCTTGAGAAAGCTTTGGGAAGGTAAGCTAATTGATTATCTGTGGAAATTTTTCAGGAGGAAGCTAGGACCTAGAGCCTCAAAGTTACTTTTATGATTTGATGAGATCTGAATTATGACATTTACTGTCTTAAAAGTAAATTCTTTGTGTCCAGTATGATACTTTAACTCAGAGCCCTTATCTGACCAAAGGCTAATGTGACAGCCTTTAAAAGATTGAGAAACCAGTGTGCCTGTACCTCGATTAAGGAATTTAGTAGGTAGGAGCCATGTATAAAGCACCTTCAGATATTCATAGGAATTACATAACTAGTTTCAGGTTCTGTTTGGTTGCTAGACAATGTTTCATTTTAGGAGACAAGAAGTATGTAATTAAAAAATATTAGACTTCAGTAACTTTTAATTATTTTTATTTTTTTTTTGGTAAACATTATGCATTTTAACCTCCTAAAAAGAAAACTTCAAAGACAGGCTCTGTAAACTAAGAAATATACTGGATGTAGTCATGTTATGTAAAACAACACTGCATTAAACTGCCCTTCTTTTTCTTTTGGTGGTGGTTATTGTGAAAGATACAGCAGTGTTTTGGAGTGGGAGTATAAGGGCTTATGATGGTTCCAGATGCCTGTGGGTCCAATTCTACTCCTAGTTACTTCTGTATAAATCTTCTCATTTATTCTTGTAGAAATGACTGCTTATTTGTGAAAGTGGCCAGGTCTGGGCTGAGGCAAGTCTTGATCCTGTTGTCCTTGGAGTGCAATAACAGTGCCTCTGCATTCCTCTTAAGGGGGTGATAAGACCACGTTTGTAACTCTGCTTTCTGTTCCTCTCAACTAGTTCATTAGGGGGCTGATTTGGTTTTCTGGATGTTTGGGTAAAGAAAACTGGAAATTCTCCAGTAGTATCAGACACTTGTTTATTTCATGTTTGTCCCCTGTGGAAACTTGTGAAGCAGGATATAGTCAAGATGCTGACATAGCTTGTGATAAGTTGCTTGTTTCAAACAGTAATAGCTGATGTCTTCATATCTTAACTTTAGATTACTGACTGCTTTTGTGTGTGAAAGTAGGCTTGTTATTCATTCAAAGCCAAATTTGCAGTTTGGGTTTTGTTTTTTTCTATTCCATTTGGTTACACTGGAAAGTGCAGGAATGGATTGTTTTTGACAGTAACCCGGTTACCACTTTGGGTGCTAAGTGAGGCTTCCTTATAGCTCTCTCTGAGCAGTGATCCAGCTGAAGAATGCATTTGTGTAGCCCTGTAACACGTCCTGGTGGTCCCACAAGTGCTTAGCAGGTGCTGAACTCTCCCATACATTCATGAGCTGGGTGTGGTGACCCCCTCATTTGCTTCAGAAGGTCTTAAATGAGTTGTTCAAGGTGGTATGTGGTAAAACTGGGGTAATAATACATCTTTCTAGTTCTGTTTTTATAGATTGTCAGTGTATCAGACTTTATCTTTTAAGCAATTCAGCAGGAAATTTGTAATCAACTCAGTGTGCATTTGAAGTCCTCTTGCTATTAAAATTTGTGAATTTATCCCATGGAGAATCTTGCCTGGTGTATAACACAAACATCTTCCCTTTCCAGTTTATAACAAACCTGTTACTTAGGTTTCTAGAGTAAAACAGGCAGTGATATATATGGACTGTTTTTCTGTCTCTTTCATTGTGCATCTGTTGTGTCTTCCTCTGTGTCTGACATAGTTTGTGCATGTACCCCGCACATAGTCTGTGCATGTCTCTGCACAGAAGGAAATGAATTTTCACAGGTAGAGCAATCAAAGCCACCCTTGTGAAGGTGTAGTGTCTGGGTGTTTCACGGGGACCTGGTTTGGTGGCCATGAGCATTCTCTCACTTCCTGCTGGTGACAAAGCAGTAAATCCCAGGTTATCTTTCTGTGTTTCCCCCACTATGTGGATTTATTTCATGTTCCTCCAGCATAGGCTAATCTGAATTTCAGGATGTTCCCAGCTTTCATATGAGTGCTCATACTTATTTTTGCCTTTTCATTTAAACATTTCTCCTTCCTCCGTTTTCAAAAGGGTGGTATGAGGTGGAGTTGACAACTGATGCCTGTTATTACTGAAAGGGAACCTTGCTTACCTGATAGAGGGGTAAATACATAATTTAGCTTGCAGTAAGAGGAAAATGCTTTTCATTTCACTGAGTGAGCTATGTGAGGAGGGGATAGTAGGGATCAGAAAAGTGGAATCCAGACTCTGATATAATGTATTGTGGTATGTTATGCTGAATAAAATTTTCTGGAAATAGAAAAGAGATATCACAGGACTCCCAGAAGTGCAGCAGTCCCCCTAAAAACATGTGTGAGATGGGAGGAAATGAGAGTGCAGTACCACTGAAACAAGGAGAGGTGCAATGAGTTGTCTTCTGAGGTGTGGGAGCTATGGGAGGTATTTATCTGATTAATGAACCAGTAGCACTGGTTCAGCTGTCTTCCTTGGACAAGGATTATTCCCGTAACATGGTCTTAGCTGTGTCTAATCTCCTTCTAATTTCATTCTGTTTTCTGCCTTTATAATTTTGTCTGTTTCTTCCTAATTTCTCACTATTTCTTATCTTAGCAACCCTTGTATGTGATTTTAATCATGAGGCTGTTCTCTTTCAAACCTCATTCAGCAGTCCCCAGGGACTTCTTAAGGGACTTAACAGGTGTGTATTTCTCTGTCAAGCATCAGTTTAAACTTTAACTTTGGCACCTGTGGTCAAAAAATGTTGACTAGAGATTGATTTCCTCTATTGATAGGTGAGTCCTCGCCTTTCTTTGTATTATTTCCTCATTTAAATAATGATACTTTTCTAGTTTATCTTAGAAACAAGGTAACTTTTGGGAAGAGTAAGATGTGACCCAGATGACTGGAAAAGGGGAAGCATTGTGCATTGAAAAAGGATAGAAAGGAGGAATCCTGGAAGCTACCAACTTGTGAACCTCACCTCTGTGCCTGGGAAGGTCATGGAACAGATCTTCTAGAAGCCGTGCTAGGGCACATGGAGGACAGGAAGCCAGCACGACTTCACTCAGGGCAGATCCTGCCTGATCAGGTGGCCTTCTGTGTTGGAGTGACTCCATCAGTGGACAAAGAAAGCCACAGATGTCATTTATCTGGACCTTTGACATGGTCCTCCCCAACATCCTTCTCTTTTAATTGGAGAGAAGGATTTGCTAGGTTGACTGTTAAATGGATAAGAAATTGGTTGGATGGCCACATCCAGAGGGTAGTAGTCAACAGCTCAGAGTCCCAAGGGACATCAGTGACAAGTGGTGTCCCTTAGGGATCTGTAAACGGTTTTATTTAGTATCTTCATCATTGACATAGAGGGATTGAGTGCACCCTCAGTGAGTTTGCAGATGACACCAAGCTGAGGGGTGAGGTTGACACACCTGAAGGATGAGATGCCATCCAGAGGGACCTGGAAAAGCTCAATAAGTGTGCCCATGGTAATCTCAGGAGTTTTAACAAACAGGGGTGCTGCACCTGGTTGGGACAACCCCTGGTATCAGCACAGGCTGGGGATGAACAGATGGAGAGCAGCCCTGCCCAGAAGGACTTGGGGGTGCTGCTGGCTCAGAGGCTGGACATGACCCAGCAGTGTGTGCTGGAACCGGATAATCTTTAAGGTCCCTTCCAAGCCAAGCCATTCAATAGTTCTGCAGTTCTGTGACTTTGTAGTTTCCATTTCCCTCTACTTTCAATTCTACTCCACTTTCACAATGTTTCTTGTGAATTGCATACTTTAAATGAAACAACAAAGTTATTGGTGATAAGGGATGAAAGGTAAGTGTTCTATAAATGCCACTGTGGTATGTTCTGGATCTTTCCAGATATGTTATTACACTCTGTGACAGGATGTGAAATATTCCACACACATTGAGTAAATAATAGCTGTTACAAATAAATGCTTTTAAATTAGCAGACCTGGATAACTTGTTTCTGAACATCTTAAAATGGAAAGCTGGAAGAAATGTAGATAGAATAAGGAAGGACCTGGAATTATGTTAGGTATCTAATTAAATGGTTGCTTCTTGTTCTGTTGTGGAACAAAAGAAGCCAATGCTTTGCCAGTGCTAAAGGGTCACTGAAAAGAAAAAAGACAAATTTGAAGTTGTGGGTGGTTGTTTGCCTCAGTATGGTGCTGGCAAGTCTAATATACTTTATTATGTGCAGAGTATTCTGTATTTAATTAAGCTTAAAATCTGAGCAATGTACATTCAAAGGCAAGAGAAATGCATCTGTTATCTTTTAATCTTTCATTTAATGGAGGAATTGATTTCAGTCTAGGATTATCTGTATTACAAGGTGCAGGACACTGAAGGGCTGCTTCCGCTTCTGGTTGGTATTTTTCATTGTTCTAAAATGTCTGAGCACTTTAAGTACGGGTAATATCTCTATTGGACTTTGAATTTTGTATTGTGTTTCTTTAAAATTATTAGCTAAAGGTTATCTTTAGTATGCATAATCTGTAAATTTATTACATATTTATGTATACCTGAGATATTTGCTTTTTAAGAGGTGAATTTGCGTCTCTGCATAACCACAATGTTTTGGGTTTTTTTGTTTTGATCTTTGGCCTGAATGGACATCGGAGGCAAAAAGATTCCAAAAAGATTTTTGGAAGGTTTATTAGCAGTAGATTCTTGCTTGATTCCAGATGGAAATCTTTAAGTTTTCTTGGGGGTCCTATGAAATTGTTCTTTCCTAAGTAATAAAATAGTCTTTGAAGTATAAATGATGCTAGAAATGTCAAGCTGAGCGAGCAACTAAAACGAATGAGTTGCAAAGAATTCCAAGTATGCATCTGGCTATTAGGGCTATATCCACAGTTTTGTGATATCTTTATTTGGGAAAACATCTCTTGCTTTCTTTACTCGCTGTGCAGATGGCCATACAAAAGATTGCTCTTTGAAGAAAGAATGAAACATCAGTAGGCATAGTAGCTAAAAGCACAGAATGCACTTAACTCTCTCTTTCTTAATTTCAGAATCTTTGTCTCTCATGAGGATTTAGAAGCAGCTCTTATAATGATGTAGCTTTTGACAAAATAGTATCCTTGTAAAAGCTAGATGAAAGCCTTTTAAGAAGTTGTAAGAACAATATTTGTACCATGTGCTATGTGCCTACACTCACGGCTCCTTTATTATAGATGCTGGTTTTTACAGAATTGCCTATTCTTGCAAACCTTTCTGTATGAAATTTTCTTGGAGAGACAGAAGGTTCTCAAATACTAATAGATACTAATAGATGTGTCCATAACACATGTACTTTGCAAATGAAATGCTTTCTTTTTTCAGCAAATATGGGATATTTGGTCCCAAGTATTATGGGATATTAACTTTAAAAATGTAGTTGACTCCTCTTTTCATCTTTGAAAACTTCTAACATGTAGGCAGGAATAATAAAAATTTTTGATTACTGCAATCCTGATAATATCCCACTTTTTAAAAAGTGGTTAGTTCTATTGGACTCTTGAAAGCATATGAACTTGTGGAAGACTAAGCTCAGCTACCTTAGCGATGAATGACCAGAAGAAAGCACATGTAGAATCCATTTAGGATGCACTAAGACCCTAATAAGGATATTGTTTAGTGTGTCTCTTTTTTTGAAACTTCCCTGCCTATATGTGTGCAGTGTGTTTCATTGTACTTGTCAGGCTGAATGAAGGCTGTTAGTTTATATTAGTTTATATTCTGACTTAGCATCACTCCTGAAATGCATACTGTACATCTGCGTTGTACATAAACTCACTATTAAAAAACCCCAAACAACTTTTTAGTATTTCTTAGATCTACCAGGGCTTGGATTCAGACCTTTGAGTTTCTGGGTAGGTTGTTTTGTTTTGTTTAAAGACTGAAACTTACCGTATGCAGCCCTGACAAACTATTGTGATAGTAACATGATAGCTGATACTTACTGGGTAAGGATGAAAATGTTATTTGCAAAGTGAATGTGTGCAAAATCAAATGGGTCTGCCTTATCTCTGTGGGTTATGGGAAATCTTTTGTTCATCTGGATTTTTTGCTTTTGTCTTTTGTTTATACTGTGTTTAATGTATTTTATTAGTGATAACATCTATGATAAAATGCATGGCTGAATCCTTGCATAATGGGAGAGCTACTGAAAGAGCTGTTAAATATAAGTAATTATCTGTGAGGCTTTACTTACCTGCCCTGAAGATCTCTCTCAGGGATTTCTCCAGCTGTTGAACATAATGAACACAGACCATCATTAACTTTGAAGATATTTGTGTATCTCACAGGATTCTGGGTCACTGTTGAATGTATGACACTTACTGATTTTCTTAGTCTTGGAGGAAGACATTTCTCCTCTCTTTTAAGTCTGTCCAGTCACCACTGTTGCACATTTGTCTTCATATAAAAATCAGTAGGGATTCCCTTCCTTTTCTTGTTTTCTTCTTTCTTAAGTTTCTTTGTCATTGTTCTGGTGTTACTTACTTGGATTGCCTTTCTTTTATCCTCTGTTCCATCCCTTCACCAAGTTTCACACAGGTACGAGTGGTTAAAAAGACTAGTTGCAGCAGGTTGCCTACTCAGGTTACAGCGTGATTGGTGTGAAAGCTTAATAATGAAAGGAGGAGATTTCAAAGAAAAGTGTTAAGCTACCAGCAGAAATGTACAAAACCTTGTTATTTAACAAGGTGCAGAATGCCATGCACATTGCAGTAAAGAGTACTGATCACAGAAGTCTATTAATAACAATTATCTGGATAAGATCTTAACAATTCTAGAACAAGATCCTAGTTGATGCAAATTTGCTTAAAAATATTTTCCTTCTGACTTCAGTGTACATTCTCATATTTCTCCAGCCTTGCCTCTGTATTGTTACAGGGCTTACACCCCCTGAGTAAAGCCATTTTTTATTCCTTTCAGGAATGAATAGAGGAGGGAATTGTGTTTCTGGTGAAGACAGAGCTGTGTACAAGGAAGTACTAGATCTGAATTGTTCTTATTACAGTTGTGAAAAGGCATCAGAGCAGTAAATAGTTCTGTTGTATAGCAGGAAAGACAAATAAAGGACAGTAAAGATTTGCATTCGATCTTGAATCTGATTTACATAGTTTATTTAACAAGTCTATCTGCTTTGATTGTAGAAGAGCAGGAACTTTTGGAGATAAGGTGAGTAGCAATTTGGGTTTCCATTTATGCCTTCCTCTGGTGTTTGCACCTTGGGCTTACTGGGTGTCAGATACCTCGAAGCAGTTAACATATCTGCAAAAGCTAGGAGGAATACTGCGCACATGTGAATGCTCAGCAAACATTTGTTCATTATTTTAGGAAATCTGACAGGTCTTAGAGTAAACTTAAAAGTCACCAAATGTGCTGGTACATTGAAAACACATCTCCTTAGTGTGAATACAGCTGTACTAGCCTCCTGTCTACCGGGAGATAAGATCCTGGGAAGGGTGAGTTCTAACAGAAGGCAGAGAAAACCTGGTGATGTTTGAAGGACCTAGTTCTTTCTGTGTGTGAGCCGTAGTTAGCATCCTCTTTGCAGCACGAGGGAAGAGAGGATGAGGTAACCTTCTTGTGAGAGCTTCAAAGGCCACACTGACTGCATTTGAAAGCATTGTATGAAAAAGTAGGTTTTTATCCCAGCAATAGTATAGCCTGGGAATAGGGCTGAAGACTACCCTTAATATCTTTGGGGTGTTGACAAATTGCAAATGAAAAAAGATTACATGGGCTTGAAGGGAAGATGAAATTCATCTTCTTTCACTGTCAATTACAGCAGACGTAGCCAGAATAACATACTAATTTCAAGTAAAC
This sequence comes from Promerops cafer, assembly GCA_013398275.1. Taxonomy (NCBI): domain Eukaryota; kingdom Metazoa; phylum Chordata; class Aves; order Passeriformes; family Nectariniidae; genus Promerops; species Promerops cafer. The sequence goes on from VZSE01001561.1 coordinate 2,235,212, forward strand.
TGTTCAGTGTAGATTTAAAAGCCCTGAAATATGTAGAATCACATTTGTTCATGAAACTTGGGTAACTTGAAGCAAGTTGTGAATGTTGTTCTCCCTTTCACCTACACCCCTCTATTCACATTTTGAATTATTTGGATTGTACTACCAATTTCAATTGTGTGATTGCAGTGTTGTAGGTTTCTGCCTCTCCTTAAATAAAGGTAAGAAAAATGACATTATTCCTATTCTCATTGAAAGCATGTTGTTGAGTAATAACAATGAGAGCATTTTATTAAAACTGTAAAACCGTCCTACATTGCTCTCTCATCAAAACATTGTTCTTCAAACAAAGCTGAAATACTCCAAAATGTAGTCTACCAATATATGTGACCTAGAGGACACAGGCTCAAAAGATCAGGCACAAAGGAGTGTAAGCACTTATTGAAGCTAAGTTTATGTAGAAGGTGGTAGTAGGTAATTTCTTTTTACGTCTTCTTTGGGAAACACACCAAAAAAGACAATAAAAGCAGACTTGTGTGGATCAGAACTGGTAATACTCCACAGTTATGGCATTCAGATCCAACACTGTTCTCCTAATTCCTTTTCTTCTCTATCACCTGCATAGTACTGCCCACTCTTTCCCCCCCCAAAAATACATACTGGAGATCCATAAATTGGGAAATTATTTCATCTGCTGTAACCAGCTAAGTTCATTATCACTTCTGTGTATTCAGGTTGTGGCATGAAATTTGCAATTTGAATTGCTCAAAACATTCCTCAAAAATATATCAAAACAGTAAGCACAGGGCAGGAGATACAGCTTGATGGAGTTGAAATAGAGATATTGAACAAAATGTAGTACTGCGGTGAAAAAATAATTTTTTGCCTGGATTATCGTAATAGTTTTAAAGTGCATTGGGGCTGATTTAGCAGAGAGATGAACCTTTTTTTCATAAACTGCATAATGAGAGGAAACATTGCAGTAAGAGACAGACGGTTCCTGCCAGACACTAGAATTGCAACTATATTGATAAAGTTAGTTGGGATGATTTTTTTTTTTCCTTTCTAAGGTGGAGGTGGCAGTTCTTCTCTTAGAATATGATTTCTGAGATCTTCTGTTAATGTGTGCAACCATGAGATTGCCATAAAATGATTATCTAAAAATGCTGTCTCTTAAGTCAACCAAATGCTTCATTACAAGCAGTATCTTTTAATCCACAAGTCAGTAGGCATCAATCCTGTTTAGTGGTTTGAGTTTTAAAAGAAGAACATTGATGTCACACTAAAGCTTGCGTAATGCCAGTGGTGGCTGTCTAATACATATGATTTCTATGAGCTGTTCTAAATTCTAGACTTTACTGGTAGTGCAGATACTGTAACTAATTTTCTGGGAACAGAAATGAATGTCTTTCTTGATAGTCTTTTCTGCTTTATTTTTCATGTTCAATTTTCAGAGTGACTGAAGAAGGCCCTTTTGCCTACCATTTTCCACCAGTGGGCACAGCAATGTTCGTAGATATTTCCAATTTAGTAAAACAAGTTTACGCAGGCAATCAAAGAAGGGTCATTTTGAAATAGAGCAAGAAGAGAAAGGGGATCTTCCCCTATGGATACTGTCCCTGTACTCAGGTGAGAATGGTTTGGAAATCTGACCTTTGCATATGGGTTTGTTTCTTTCTTTTTTCCTTTGTTTTTCTTGTTGGTTTAATGGAGTGGGTGGTATACTGGAGATAAACCCATGTTAACCCCTCTGTTAGAGTATGTGGAGTGCTGTCTCAGAACTCAAATGGGAAGAGGGAACTGTATGTGGGACAGCAGGATACAATTTATGAATGTGAGTTTTCAAATCTAGTGTTTTATTTCAGTATACTTTTGGTTTGCGTCTGTTTGTGTACTTGGCACAGAATTACACTCATTAATTTAGGATTGACCATTCAATTGTTTTTTGGGGTTTTTTTTAAATTTTGTATTTTGGAGCATTTTGTATTATTACCTAAAATGTAACTGTTTGTCAGTGAAATTGATAATATCTTTTGCTGCTTTGGCTTCAAGGAAGAGCTGTGCCCTCTGCTCATTGATAACCTCTTTGTTTTGTATGATTGTGCTAGAATGTGGTAACTGGCACCTTGCTTTTTTGTACTGTTTAAGGATGCCTTGTAATTAATATCATTTGCTGGTCTTCAAGGTAACTAATTCACACATGCAGTAATTCAAAGGAAGCTGAAAGGAAGTTACATGGAATTTGTCTTTTGGCAGTGCTTAGTAAGCATGTTTCATCATCCCAGAAACTCTGTTCAGTCAAGCCTAATTTTGGAAAAGAAGGAAAACTGTCTGTTTCTGTCTGGAACTTGCTTGATACAAAGCAAGCAATTAAACTTTCTGCCAGAAGACTTGTAATTTGTGTTTGAAAAAATTAATACCTGTAAGGGAAAATTCAATAGGAGTTGGAATCTTAGGTTTTTGATTTGATTTCAACTGTCACTGAAGACTTGACTGGTTTCATTTCTTCACCTAACCTGTCTTTATGAATATGCTCTATGTTTCTGGTTTCCTTCTCCTTTGGGAATGCTTGATGGCTGTCACTGTGGATTTTTAGTTGAGTGAAAATGACAACTTGAGTATAAGTGACAGTTTTCAAATCCACTTTTAAATAGATATGAATTTTCCAAATGCCTTGTAGATTGTATCAATCCCCTTGCAGTGCTTTTAATGGGTCTGTGGGATCTCTTCAGCAGCTGGCAAGGAGTCCATCTTCAAACAATTGTCAGGATCACCATTTATTCTTTGCCCATTGTGCTATCTGTGGTTTGCTGCAAAAGTGCTGAGCTCTGCATGGATACGTGTGACTTAGGAGTGTGTTGCATACCTTTATCCTGTGCATAAGCCCTGCAGTTACCTCATGCTTATGTGTCACAAGCAAAGGCATGAACCTGGTGTGTAATAAGGAGTGCTCAAGTAAGAGAGGAATGCTAGGCGGAGCAGTGTAATTAAGCGTGGTGCAAACAGGACATGTCTGTCTATCAAATATGAGCTGTATATTCTCTAACCAAAATGTACAAGTAAGTGCTCATCCTTTGGATGGACAGATATTTAGCGTTTTTCATCAGTCACATGCTAAATGACAGGATTATCATGTGCTAAATAGAAAGCTCTTACTTTTTTCAGTTTTAAATTTGAATTTCGAAGATTTAGATCTTCTAATGCTGTTCAGACTAATTTTATACATGAAGACAGTGACAATAGTTTCTGATTTTGAAATGTCAGATTACTAGTTTCATTACTACTTTTTAATGCATTTATGCACTTTGGTAGTGTTTGTGTGTTTGAAGTATTATGCAGATGCAGCTAAGGTACAAGTCTTATAAATGACATTAGTAGTAAGTTAGACTAAAGGATATAAAAACAAGCAAAGCAATTGCTTGTTCCCTTTATTTACATCTTGTATGCTTAAAGTGGGTTTCCTTTGGTTTAGACAGATGTAGCAATGGCATTGCCTGATTTCATGTCCTGGGGCAAAAAAATACCATCAGAAGGAGGTTACCTTGAATTGGTGTTAACTGCTTAGAGAAATACCAGTTGTAAATAATGTATGTTTGAGCTACGCCCAGCAGGGACTGGATCTTTTGAAATGCTTCCAAAATCTATATTCTGAGTTTCAGTTGAGCTGAACTTCTTTATGAACAAAAACTTCCTCATTTTCCTGTCACCAGAAATAAGTTGATCCATTGTTTTTGGTGTTTTTGGTGAGTAGGTCTTAACTGAAATTTTGCCTGTCATTGGTACCACTTTATTTAGGTTTTATTGATATTTTCTGCTTTGAATTTCAAAATGCTGCCTCCTTATGCAACAGAGAAAGCTGTAAAGAATCTGTTTTATAAGTGTGTGTATAAGACTGCCTGTTTACAGTGGGCAGTTTTGCTTGTCATTTTATATATTCACTGACCAAACGGAGAGAAGGCCTGTGGAAAATAATAAAATTTTGAAATTCAGCAAGGTTTATTTTGAAATATTACCTCAAAATTTCTCATAACTGTTTGGGGAGAAGTTGCAGTCTTATTTTTTATATACCCAGCATTTTGAATGGTAGAATTAAATGACTGAGACTTGTAGCCTAGTGTCTTATTGATAGTTATGTGTTCTAGTATCTGTGAAATTGCTTTAACTTTTTCTGAACCACTGCACGAATTGCTCAAAAATCTGATTTTAAGTGTTAATTCCACTGTTATGCAATACAGTAGCGATGCTAACTATTGGAACTTATTTTTTCTTTCTGTTCAGAAGTGCTTAGAGGTTCAAGGATTTATTTTCTGTTTTAATTTCAAGTTTAAAGACTAGAGTCTCCCTGAAATTCAGATGACTGCGTACTGGTGGCCCATATGGAACAGGAACCATTCTTAACTGTGCGCGAGACCATTTTGTGCATAACTCTTTTTTTTGGCCTGCTCTATTTATCCTTTTACTAGAATGGGATTATGCTGCCAGGATGTGGATAAATGTTGATGAGTTGTAGTCTGAGCACTTCTATTATGCAGGAACTGTTGTATTTGAATAACCAGGAATTTTTATTGACATACATATGATGTCTTTGGCTCTCTAGTTATCATACTGTTGTTGAAGTGGTTATCTTGTTATCTTGACTTAGAGTGGAAGAACTGGCAAGGCTTGGCAGCTCCTTTGCCTCCTACCAAATTGGGGTTTCTTGCCAATGTCACTGAAGTAGTTTTTAATGTGCTCTTGTTAGACTAGAATTGCTTGTATAATTTTTCTTTTCTTCTAAGTCTCAGCTCAGAGTTTGTCAGCAGGACTAAGTGTGTTCTTGCAATGCTGGTGTTTCGAAGAACGTCATTAGTCACTTTGGCTCTGTGCATTGAGGCTAGTCTACAGGAGGTGTGGTCACTAAGGGAGATGCTACAGCCTTTCTAGGTCATTGTCAAATCAGGCTGCTGCTGTCATTCTGCAGAAGTTTTGCAGCCCTCCCTCTGAAGATCTCCATCTGCAGTTTTAGCCCTTGCTAACCACATATAAGCAGATTCAGTGGTATAGCTTTTCAGATGCATGTTGTCTTCTTTCCCACTGCTGAACTGGGCAGTCTCTTGCATAATTACCTTTTATTTGAAGAAGAAATACCTCCAGCTATCTACTGCTGCTGAATTACTATGTGCAAACAATGATTAGGTGTTCCGACTTCCCTTCCTTGCACTTCTCTACTCTCACCACTTTGCTTGTCCTTTGCTGGTACCTTCTGCAGTAGTTTCTCTCATGAGCTGCCATCCATTACTTAAAACCATCTAAAAGCGAGTAAAAATCAGTTTTGTTTGCGTGATTCCTTTGTTTTCCCTTTCCCTGTCTTTATGAACTTGGAATAACTGCAAAAGGCTTGAGTAAGCCCAGGCTTTGGATCCTGTTTGCTGCTTAGTGCGTTTACTCAAGCTGTTGCTGGTGTTCCTTGTGCAAACAGCTGCTGGTGGTTTTAAGTTGATCTTTTGTTTCTCACGTTGGTTAAACTTGCCCAGGTGCCCTGTGAGCTGGAGGCTCCCTGTGGTTGTGGCACCAGGAGTGCTGAGGGCTCCCTGGGGTCTGGGCTGTTGGGCGGCCTCAGCCCGGGGCATGGGACACCTCCCTGGGGATGAGGTCAAGCCCAGGCTGGGGCATCAGCCCACCAGTGGTTGGGGGGGCTGGATCAGGACTGCTGAGTGGAACTGTGGTCACACAGGGCTGTAGGGATGGCCTGAGGCCAGGCTGGCATGTGGGACCACAGGTGGGACTGGCTTGGTGGGGCTCGTGGCCACCTGGGGGGAGCTGGAGACGAGCCCTTTAGAAAAGAGTAATGCAGGACTGTCATGCTTTATCTTTTGCATGCAAAGTAAAGCCTGATTATTTTTTATTATGAGCACGACGTACTGAAGGAATTAATTCATAAGCAAAACATCTGTCTCTCCCAGCAAAAAAAAAACTGCTGGATCGGAATGAGTCATGGATTTGGGAACTGTGCTGGTCTCAGCGCAATGAGATCACCAGAAGACTTAAGAGTTTTCATTGTGCTTTCCAGAATGGAAAAAATATATTGTGAAGTTAGTAAAACTTACCCTCCTTTTACACCCGCACATGGCCACCTACTTTTATGCCTTTATGATATTGGGAGCTGTCTTCCAGGAGAGCAGTTTCCCTTTATTCTCCAATAAAAGCATTGAAGGAACTTGGACAAAACTTTCTGTACTAGTAAAAGTTAACAATCTGAATGTGATGGGAGAGAATGAACAATGTCAAGAGTGGTGAGGAGCAGTATGTTGTTGGCAATTCAGTTTTGGCCTAAATTTATATATGAGTAAATACCATTATTGAGAGAAAAACATTGAGTTGACTACTAAAAGTAGCCCAGAAATGTTTCAAAGAAAATTAGATTTTAACTGTAAATTACTTGAAAAGCAGTGTTATGGCACTAGGAGATGGAAAACAGTCATTGAAAATGAAGCTGTGTTCTTCTGCACTTGCCTTTTCCGAGGTTTTACTTATGAAATTTTAGTTTATTTTATCTAGCTGAGTTATGATTTACTTACAAGAAGAAATTGAAGTGACTCAGTGCTTTGACTGCTGCTCAGTTAAATTGAATTGACTCAATTCCTTCTAACTTTTGTAGGAGTTGTAGCAGATTTTTTAATACTGTCTAGCAAGGCTATTGTATCTGTATTCTCTAGATTTGGTGCTGTAGTTCTTACTGTAGTTCTCTGTAGAACAGTCAGTAATTTTGTTGGCAGAAATGCATGCAGTCATATTAGCACAATCACTTTGCACTTGAGCTTTCCTTCCTGACACTACATAAAATTATTTAAATTTGATGTGTATGGAAACTGATCTAGTCTCAGGCCCTTAAAAGAATCTAATATTTGTACCTTAGCTGCTGGATCCCACGTTTCTGAAATATTTTGTTACCATGGTAGTCAGTGGTGCTGTCTCCATGTCTCTTGCATATATTGTCACGCTGAGATTCTCTGACAATTTCATTAAGCAGTGAGCTCCTGTACTCCATTTATTAGTAATAGGCCCCTGCACAGTTTTATTTCCTCTTTTAGGATGTGATTTTCTATGGGAGTTTTAATTTTCAAAGTTTCTTTTATATACATTAATACGTCTTAGATGCATAGAAATTGAGGAAGTAGACTTCTCCTAAGATTTTTGGAGCATGAACAATTAGTTTTGTCCTTGGCAAGGCTATTAGGACACAAGAGTGAACTGCTTCCCTTGTCTTTCTGTCATTCCCTTATGTAGCCAGCCCCTGGCGTAGCTGTAGTCCAGCCTGGTAAAGCCCAGTTCCTGGATTTCACCCCACACACACTAACACTCCAAAGTACAGCCTGTGAGGACCACTTTCAGTGCTTCTGAGTGGAGGGGCTTGGCTTCCACTAGCACACAAGTTTCTGCAGTAAAAGAAACAAGCAATTCAGGTTTTGAAGCAACAGCTTTGTTTTGTTCAGACACTACCTGTCTAAAAACAAATCAGTAAAAAAAAAATCATAGGTGCTGAAAGTCAAGGTTTGGCAATTCTGTAAGTTGAGTTCAGTGTTGGAGAGGGAGCAGCTTTTCTGCAGGTATCCTCCTGAACCTCTGCAAGCTAGTCAGGGATTGTGCTGCCTTCTTACACTACTTGATTTTACATCCATTGCTAGAGAAGAATGCAGTGTCTCTCTTTCCTGGCTGGGTTTGGATCTTTTTTGGCTGGTATGTTTTGCTCACATCCTTAGGAGAAACTTTATTTTCCTGGCTGCAAGCATCTGTGATTGCACTCAGGTGGGAGAATTGTACCTTTTCACACAGTTTCAGCCTAGAGGTCAGTTTGAAGGAGAACTAAAAATTACTTTCATATTCTTGTAGCTGAATGAAAAGCATGGAAGTGGGGATATGTATCCTTTTTACCTGCCCAAAAGAGACATTTTGGAGTAGAATCCATTTTAAGTCAATAGCCTTGAACAATGGGTTTACTCTTTTTACTTGGAGGTCACGATGTAAGGATAAAGTTCTCCACTTTGCATTTCCTTTGCCTAGAAATGGCAAGTTATTATTTATTAAAAAAAATAGTATAATAACTGTACACAGACCTAGTCACTGAACTGTCCACTACCACTTTTCCACTTCTTGTTCACAGACTAAACTCTGAGAATAAATGCCAGTTACAGGAATTGCGAATGTATTGTATCAGTGTGTGACAGAAGTAGAGTTCCTCAAGTGTTCTGTAGAAAGTCTTTTCATTTCAAAGTGCAGTTAAAAAGCATCAGATGAAAGTATATAATGCATACCCCTACATATCCTTGACCATATCTGCAAGGCTGCATCATGTAATTCTAATCTTCCTCATCTCCCCTGGTTAGTCTTAAGATTCAGCCTTCTTTACTGGTATTTTCTACTGTCATTTCTTTCATAGTTGGTCTGAGTCTCTCTGCCAGGGAGTGTAGAGAACTAAAGTCACCAGTGAGGTGCTGGTAGGGCATGCAGGACATCACAGTTGAGATATGGTGTGAAGGCAGCAGGATGAGTAATGAGAGACAGAACACGCACCCAGCATTTCCCCCTCTCCCATTTTCATTGCAAGATGTCATAGCAGGCTCTTGCACTTAGTCATTGGGAGCCATTCCTAGGCACATGAAGGACAAGAAGGCGAGTAGTATGAGCCACAGTGGTAAACTGTGCTTGATGAATCTGCCTTCTCTGATGAAACATCTTCCTCAGTGCGTGAGGGGAGACTTGTGGAGCCTGAACAAAATGACAAGAGATATACTCCCAGTGCAATGTACTTCTCTTCTGATATCATCATAGCATTTTGAGAAGTGGGCTTTGTCCCTCCCCTTTTTGTCATAACTTATACTCAGTTTGTTTCTTCTGGTAGAGTTTGGGTTCTTTCTGCTCTCTGCTAGGAGATGGCTATGTTACATGGGTTAAAGAAGTTTACCCTTTTGCCTGGAATGCATGCAGAGACATCTTTGTTAATCTCTTGTGGTAAAAGAGTTCGTTACTGTGTCACTTGCCAAATGCTTCTAAATCAAGGGCCTCTTGTGCTTGGAGTTATACTTGATTTTTACTGGTATTTCAACAGATCTTCTCTATGTGTCCTGTCCCTTCTTCACTGGAAGCTGGGATTGCACTCAAGTTTCTTGACTGTACCCATACTGTTGTGACAAACATATATTTGTTTCACCTACATCTTACCTTCCTTGTACATGTACTCATTGTGCCTGTCTGGATAGGTAGTCCTTTAAGGCAGATTTAGTGAGCTTTTTGTTTATTATGTACTTAATGTTGGCAAAGTGCTTTTTTCAATGTGGATGAACAAGCCACAGAAATAAGCCCTAATGTCAGTTTCTCAAAGTACATTGTTTGTCTTAATAAGTTCTTACATACCTTAAACATGCAAGCATATTTTAGGTGTTGGAAGTTGTAAATGTGTATTGTGAATTTAAAGCCACCTGTGTAAGTTCTTAAGCTGCTGTGCCTGTTCTGTTAGCCATTATGAAATGAGTATGTTTGAAGTAAATTGTTAGAGTGATTAAGTCTAATGAATGGTGAAGTATCAGGTTATAAAGTCATGTTTATTTACCTACTGACAGTGTGAAATGAAAAGGGTAAATTGAAACTTGATTGAATCGTTCATGTTACTAGATTAACCATTCTCTTTTAACATAGCAGATTTCTAGATGGGTGATTTTGAGGAGTTACAAGTCTGGAGATAATGCTACTGATACCTTTTATGAATTTTGTGCTCTTTGTTGTTACTATGTCTGCAAAATATATGAAAGGAAAAACCTATAGCAAAAAGACCACTTAATTTAATGTAAGATGTACTTATAAAATTTTCTGGTTGCTGTATGTAAGCAGTTAATTACTGAATTATGGAATTGCTTTTAACTACTTATGTTGATTGTTGTATTACAAAGGCAAAGTAGTTTAATAGTTTTTAATAAAGTATGGTGTTAGGATTAGTAGAGGTTATGAGTCCTCTTGAGTACAGAAAGAAAAAGATAAAACCTGTTCAGAGTAGTCTATAAGTTCATTGTACCAGGCCATATCCTTGTCTCTGAGAAGAGTTTAGGATTCAAAAATAATAAAATTTAAGAATGTCGTTTTAGGGCTTGGTTCTAAAGGAATGTGCGGAGATGAGGGTAAGGTTTGAAGAATGAATTAACCCAGTGAACTGTAGATTACTGCCAAGAGTAGTGCATATTCCTCCCACAGTCTGACTGTGTTGATACTAATGTGTAGCTGCAAATTTTAGTATAGGTTGAGTGTTCTAATGAATCAGGAAAATTCTGGGCGATGAAGGACGTTGACGCTTTCATTTGGTAACATCCCACAGTTTATCTGGCATAAGCTGCTACTGAAAAGCTTCTTTTGGTTGAGGGCAGGACTAGATTTATTTCTCTGTGAAACAGTGTTCCTGTCTGTAACTGGAAATTTCTGTCCTTGAGCAATTGCACGAGTTGCTCCTATTGTGTAGTGGTGGTTAGGTTTTGCACAGGTGGAGGATTTTCATAAGGCTGTTTATGCTAGAAAAAGAATGATGCATTTGAGATAAACACATCTGTATCTACATTAATTTGTTTTCTAGGCTGCAAACCACAGCCAGGGCTGTGTGGCTGTCAGTTCTTTTCCCTTACCTTGTATTTAGGAGTCTTAGTTAAAGATGGAATATATTTCTTCCTGTTGTTGGTGCAGAATGTATTTGTGGAATAAACCCCATAATTCTGTATGGGATATATGCTTGTTCTTTTGGCTGGATGCCATTTTATCTAGGGGTGTGGCCATGTAAAATATGATGTAGGTTTTATGAAGCTGATTTTGGCACAGAATTGTTACAGAGGATTTGTTGCTGTGGACGTTGTCAGTTACATGCATACAGATCTGATAGGGGAAAATTAAAAATGCCACTCAATTTTAAAATGTATATTTATCAATCAAGTGTGCATTTGGTGCTAAAATCACCTTTTCTTAAGCCTGTGAAGATATATTGAGAGTTGATGTTATTTCAGGGTCCATAGCTGTGCCTGCTCTTTAGAGACAGAGTAAATTAGTCATTGTAAAGTTGTGGTTGGCATTAAAGTTGGAAGGGTGTCTGATACATTGATAAGAGCTGGTGTCTTCTGGGACTTGTCTGAAGGAAGACATACATTGTATATTTTGTCACATTTTTTGTTTGTTGTTTGGGTTTTTAAAACAGCCCTCTTACTCTGGCATGTGAAATGGGTAGATGCCTAGGGTCTGTAAGTCTCTAAGTTCTGTGTGCAGTAAGCATGGAATCACTCCTAAATATATGAAGTGAATGATACAGGGGGTTTGTATTGTATTGTCTTGCTGCGTCCCCACTCCCTGGACAGGATGTTTCTTACACAAATGTAGGTGTTCCTCCTTGGTCCACCTTCTCATACCCTCATATTGTATTGTCTTAGTTTGAGGCTTGCAAAACAGATGTGATTTCTCCTAATGCTTTCACTTCAAATAAAGGCATTTCAGTTTCTCTCTTACTTGGCAAACTAAAAACACAGAAATAGAGAAGGATGATTTTTGTTTGCTTGGGCTATCTAGGTTACCATAATTCTGTCATCCTTCACTGTGCTGTTCTACTGTTGTTCTCAATTTAATGTAGAACAGCAAAATGTTACCATGTGTTTTACAGGTAGCCCATACATTGATTAATATCACACTGATCTGTAAGAGATACTAATCTAAAACTTAATGGTTTGTCCGGATCCACAAACCTGATGAAATCTTCCCCATCCTCAAGAAGTTACTAATCGTTCCCTGCAGGGAGTGCAGAGGGGAAAGTGGTATTTTATTTATTTATTTATTTGTTTTTTATTTTGAAAGAAGACTGTCTTGTTCCCAACAGGCTATGACTTGACAAAATTTCTGCATTACCATCTCCATGTTTGATGGAAACTTTCTAGCTATTAAAACAGAATAATTCTGCCACTGATCACTGATTGCAAATGACTATGAAAGTAAATAATGAGGACTTGCTTGAGAGGAGAGGAGAAAAGCTAATAGCTTCCTTTCTAGGTTTTTCTCAGCTTTCTCTGAGACTGAACAGGTCAGTCATTAAAAAAACCCAACCAACCAGAAACACCCCCCCCCCAAACCAAAAACACACTCAAAAACCCCCCACAAAACCCCATAAATTTCAAATATACAAGGTCTGTTTGCAGTCATGGTTTACTTAACTGGATTCTGTCAGGAGAGCAGAGCTAAGCTATCAAATGTAGTGGGGGCTAGAAGCCGTGGATGACATTTTTAATCATTTCTGAGATGGTAACATCCCTTGAACAAAACACTGGATCAGACCATTTTATTTTTGTTTGTAATTTCTTGAGTTTGCAAAACGCTCTGCAATTTTGCAAGCTTTGTTGAACTCACCCATTTTGAAGTGAGTGATGCTTATAACCGCTGGAAGATTCTTGGAGAGAAGTGTGCATCATGTCAGAAATGTGTTCAGGTTGTATTATTTGCCAAAAAGAAAACTATTTATTTAACTGCTGCAAAGTATCAGCACACTGCCAACAGATGGTTTACTACTTTTACATAGTGCTTGTTTTCCCTCAAGAAAAACATCCATGAAGTAGTTCATAGAGGTGTGTCAGTTCTTACAGAGATTTTAATATCCTCAGAACTGCATATATTTCATTCTTAAAAGCATTATGCATTTTGCTAGTAAGTTATTCTTCTTAGGTATTTGGAGTGATTAAAAAAAACACTATTTATACTTATCAGGGAATGTTGATTCACCTTAGATGGATGAAACAAAATGCTTTAATACCTTTATTTTATGCTTTATTTTTTTCTCCCAATGTATTACTGTGCTTTTGTACTTTTCCCCAGCATTAGAGTAATATAAAGGAACTTTTTTTTTTTTTTTTTCTGATGTGGGTGTTGCAGTTTCCAGTTTAGAAAATTGAAAATATTTAGCCTGAGAGACCTAACTTTGTTCCCTCCTTCTATTTTGGGATATTTGATTTAATGGATGACTGTAAGATGCAGAAATTTGCAACTTGTACCGATGTCAGTTATGTGAGGAGGAATGGAAATGGAACTGGGAGGATTTGTAAAACCTGATTTCAGAGTGTACTGAATTATGCTAGTTGGAGAAAGCAAGTGGCAAGAGTACTGTGTTCCAGCTGTTAGCTCAAACAGTTTTGTGGGGTTTTATTTTTTTCTTTCTTTAAAACACCTTCAGCTGACGCTGTAGGAATAGCCTGTCTCTCTGGCAACCTGCACACTACATTATGAATCCATTTAATGTGTTTTTCAATTATCAGTAAGTCACAATCTGGTTCCTGTGAGATGTCTTGACAGAGTAGGTGATGTGAGTTAGTGTGTTGTAGATATGGGTGCTATACTGCAGTAATAGCATTGCATCGTATGTTTCATATATTCCTACAGGTAACAGTTTTGATAGCAATTGAACAGAACCAGACTTTTAACCTGACTTTTTGCTACCCCTCTGTTTAACCTAACCAATAATAGTCAGTATACAAGAAATTTTATACTATCTTGTGGCCCCTTTTTTTTACCAAGAAGCCCCCTATGAACTCTTGTTTTAGCAGTTTTTACTAAGTTTTTACTAAGTTTGGCTCTTTGTAGCAAGTTTTGATTTTGAAAAATGTTGTCTAGATTGGCTCCATGCCATGTCTTCAGTCAGTGATTTCAATAGTTAATGAAAGTACACGGCATTTTGGGTTCTCTCTTTAAAGCGCAGTTTGATGGTCCTTGTAAACTAACACTGCTGGGGGCCCATGGGAGCCCTAATCTTATCACCTGCACTTCATTCCCATGTGCTGACACACAGCTGTGGAGTGCACTCTATCAGGGAGCTTGGTCTGAGTAAAACCAAAACTAATCACCATTTTTGTTAAGATAGCTTAAAACTGGATTAATTCTTGTCTAGTTCACTGCACTACCATGGAAACGTTTATGCTGTCAAAAGGAAGAGAAGTACAAAAAGAAATCAATAATTTCTGCCAGTACAAGTGTTCAAGGTGGTCATAAGTTAAATACAAAACAACACAAAGCACTGAAAGAAACTGTGCATGTTCTAAACTACAGTCCTTTCAATTAGTTCCCCTTTCCTTGAGGAACATGGCTGCTCCTTCTCGCCAGTGTCTTTCAATTTCTTATTTTTAGTGATTTTTCTTTGCCAAAATATGGACAAACAATTGAACAAGCAGCAATAGCTCAAATACAACTTCAAGCCAGTTGATTTGGGTTTGTGATAAAGTATTAGGCCATGTGAATAAGTTGGAACTGCTTTAATGGTGCCTCTGATGCTGTCTCATGTGATATTAGTCACACTGGGTTAACTAAGTAAACTAGGTTCCCATGAAAGTAGCATAAGATGTAGGAACACAGAAATGATTTGGAAGTGTATTCTAAGGAGTTGGTATCTTTCTAGTTCTTGTTGGAGGAGTGAAAGGAAGCTGTGTTAGGTCTCAAACAATTTTAACTGTCCATAGTGATGGCACACAGAATGTACCTCCTGGCTTTTGGGGGGTGCCAGTCTAGAGCACTGCAAGTGTTAAAAGACAGAATTGGACTGTAAAACTATTGCACAGTAGGAGAAATAGCCTTAAAGCAGTAAGTACAAAAATCCTCTGCTAAGTTGGAATAATTAGTTATTCGAATGTCAAATGTCCTTTTTTTTTTCTTCCCCGCAAAAAAAATTGAAGAGCATGGTAGATGTTGAACTGAAACTCCTATGTTTTGCTGACTATGTATGGCAGTAGCAGTGTAAGGAGTATTCACTCCTTATAGGAGTCTGTAGATCTTGAGTTGGTAGAGGCCCATAAGGGTCACTAAGTTCAACTCCTTGCTCCTCATGGGACTACCTAAAACTAAACCATATGATAAGGGCATTGTCCAGATGCTCCTTGAACTCTGACAGGCTTGGCTGAGGTGGCCACTTACTTGGGGAGCCTGTTCCAAAGACGAGACAAATAGTTCTTTCAGTTGACTCTGGTGCCATCAATGAAGCTGTGAGTCCAGACTTGAGGACTGCATTTCAAAAAGAAAATATGTTGGCTAATGGGAAAAAGTCTAGAGAGGTGAGGTGTTTGGAGGAAGAAATCTGTGAGGAATGGCAGAAAAAGCTGTGAGAGTCCCTCCTGCAAATGAAAGTCTAAGGTTGGGTGTAATAACTGGTCTTAAGATCTAAACACTTCTGAGCTAACCTCTTAAGACTATGATTTGCTATGTTGTTATGCAAAAGTAGTAGTTCTTACTGCTGTAAATGTCCCGGTGTCCTGAGGGAAAATGTCTACAAATGCAAATCTGGTCTCTCTCTGTGGCTTTGTTATAACATCTGGCAGTTCCTAAATTTCTTGGTGGATCTGTGCGATTCAAAATGTTCCTGTTTCAAAAGGATGACTCCAGCACAGTCTTCCCAAGAAATTCTTGACTGAATTTCGGTAAAAAGTTTTGTAGATTGGGTGGTGCTGTTTGATGTGGTGTTGTCCATCTTTATTTTCAAATTCTTACATTCTCAGAATAATGACTTTCAGATTGTGGGATTCTTACAAGAGGAACCTGAGTGGGTCCCAAGCTGTTGCTTTTCACTCGGAAGAACTTGGAGAGGGCGGTATGACCTCTGCAGAGATGCCTTTGCCTCCCTGGGGCAACTCCCAGAAACATTCCCAGCTTTTTATACTGGTTCCGGGGGAGGCCACATTTAGGGAGCACTGATGCTTTTGGCAGCTAAGAAAATGCTGAAAGAATCAGTGTCCACTGATTCTTGCATTATTATTTTATTAATTTCTTATTAATATAGTCTTGATCCAGAATGCATTGAAAACATAAGCAGAAATTGATTTTAATTTGCTGCAGTTCTTGAATATATATTTGTTTTCTTGCACACCTATTTAAAATAATCTACTAACAGTCTGTAGACATTCACACACAGAATCACAGTACAGAAATGTTATGTCTTATATTTGAGTTGGATTTTCACAGATTGCAGTATTTTAGGTTCACTTCAGTATTACATCCTTTTTATGAGCTGGGGTCTATAATACTGTTTACTAGGACATTAGCTTCTAGATCTGGAATTGCTGTTTTCAGAACAAGAAAAAGCTTTATGACCTGGAATATATAGTAACCCATCCCTCAATATGTTTCTGGTGCCTTCTTATGCCACCTCCTACTTAATTTTCTGTACCGTCTGGAGGCAGTTTAGGGGCACAGTCTCAAAAGAGCCAAGTGATACTGCATATTCTGCTTTTGCTTCATGTGCCTTGAGGAAGTACAGGCATTACTTACCATGATGCTCTGTGTATGTATTTCACTCAGCAGAGCAGAGTGCAGAAATGAAAGCAGCTGCTCTGTCTTCCACATGAAAGTGGGACTGGTTCTCATTTCCCCATTTGTGGGATTTCTGTGATGTGCCTGATAATCTGTCCTTGTAAGGAGATGTTTGGGTTTTTTGCGGGGTGATGGAGGAAGGTGTACCAAACTTCTAGGTGTATTTTTTTTTTTTTAAGGATTGTGTTACAGGTGAAATAAACTCAAAGGTACCTTACCTTTTTTGCATCCCTTTTTTTTTACTGCCTCTTTGTAAATACGTATTCCATTCAGAGCTCTTTATCTTTTAAATTTGTAGGTCCATACAACTTGCACAGAATTCAAATAACCTTCCCTTGTAATGAAAGGTTATAAGAATTGCTCAGGGCCTCAGACTGCCTGCCTCAGGTGAAGAAATGTGTCAGGCATTGATGTATTTACTGCTTTTGTCTGACTGTAAGATCCTATTACTGTGTGCTTCTCCTCTCTTATTTTTTTTCTCCTTGACCAAAAACATCACATGTTCTCAGGCCACACAGTATGGTAGCCAATATAGTCTTTTCTGTTTCTCTTGCTTATTCTGGGAGCTTTTGAGAGATTCAGTGATTCAAACAAGGCTTCTTCAAGGTTTCAGTAAACAATACTGCTAAATTTCCATAATCAAACAATGTCTTGATTAAAAACAAAGTTAAGGCTTGTATTTTAAATTTACAGTAAATTCTGCCATGTGTTGGTTTTGGATTAGGTGGGCTACAATATAAAGGTTCACTTAAAAGACAGAAAGAAGTTACTTCTTAGCATGTAAGATTCAAGTTTTGCGTTTAGGAGCTGCTACTCTCTGTAGTCTGCTTACGTCCTGTTCGGCTTGATTGGGCAGTTTATTTTGTAATTACATATGTAAGTGAAAACACATTTCTTGTTTCTAGTTTGAACCCTTGCATATACAGTTCCAATTCCATAATTTTCATAGTTTTGAATTAATACATTATTCAAACGAACCAGTCTTAGCTGAGATCTTATTTGGAAAAATAAATAGAAAATGTGACAGCCTACAAATAATTTGGAGAATGATTGAGGTTTTTTTCAGTAAATACTGCTGAAAGTTGTAAACCCATGTTAGTAGGAAGGAATAGAATTTTTCTGACTGCTGCTATTGTCCTCATTTAAATAAATATCTTCCAAGCTAAGTTAGATTTGAAAAATAGAAGGATAATCTGATTTATTTTTATGTTCAGGCACTTCAAAGATTTTACCTCGGCTGCTTCAGAATAAGGTTGATCTACTGATTTAGTCGTTGTTTGCAGAGGTAATTAAACTTGGTGTTATTCCTCTAGGATAAGGTTACACCTAATAAATGTATTGCAAACCAACTTTTCGAACTTGTATGTTCTAATATTTGTTCTTTAAAGATTTATAAATTCGTTGCCATGGGTTTTAAATGATTTTTTTGCTTTTTCCAAAATTGCACTAGCTATTTGTATGAGATGACAGCAAATACAGGATTTTGATGACCTGTAATATTCAAAGTAGTTTAAACACTTCCAGCAAGTAAATACCAGGCAATTATCACAATAGCAAAAGCTGTTCTTTTGGCAACAGTGTCTTGCAATGACTTCCTAAAATTGATGTCATCTTTCAGGATAGTGGTTTTATTAAAAGCAGATTTGAGTGCTTGCTGGAGTTACTATTCCAAGAATGGTTGCTCAGATGGTTTCACACTGCAGGCAGCATTTCAGTGGTTAGCCTGTCCTGTGAGCCTGTCCCTGTTTATGATTAAACTAAAGATCCTTGAAAGCAGCAAGGTTTAGCATACTGAACATTTTTTCCTTTTTTTGGAAACCGTTATGTCCTTTTTCAGCTCTTGCTTTGTATTGTAATTTACTCCTATTTGAAATCTGCATGCTGAGGATTAGTTTTCCCAGTTCTTTCTGCATACTTATACCCTCAACAAAGATACTGTAAATCTCCTTTTTTCCACTTATTTGCATAGAGTCCTATGAAACGTGGGTGTAAAGATAAATTAGCCGTTTGCTGGCTGTGTGCCTGAAAACAGTCTGAGATTCTGGCTGACCAGAAAACTGTCCAGTTTTTTTTGTTATTGAACATGTGGGATCCATTAAGGATTCAGCTTAATTATCTTGGTTTTATTTAATCTTTGTTTTAAGAAATTACCTTTAATTGCTGTCCCCTCACATACTTCTAGAGGAATAGTCAGCTGTTCATAGAGGGAGTCTTTAGTGATAGAAATATAATGGAGAAGAACTGTAGTAGAGAAAGATGTGATAAGATGCAAATGAGCAGCGCATTGCAGGCACTTCTTCAAATCCACACAGGAATCTTCCTTCTCTGTGTTTCTTTTGTGTGCTGGGGGCATAGTGTAAATGCTGACATCCTGTTCCATAATGCTGTAGTAGATGGAGTGAAAAATTGCAGAAGGAAAATGGGGTCTTTATTTAGGCAAAAACATCATTATAATAATTTGAGTGGAAGTTAATATGTAGAACAAAGCATGTGAGGTAGGAAATGTGGTCTCTCTTTCTGGACTCTTAGGTTTACTGAAACCTTTAAATCCCCCTTACCTCAGAGGGGTTAATGCTGCAAGCAGTAGTGCACTGTCTCAGAGTGCTCAGAGATCCTCCAACAAAGTTTCTTTATGGCATTTTATTTTGTGTTTGAGTACAAATGGGAGGAAAAAGTTTGGGTTCCAGCACATGAGCTCATATGTGCCTTGAGTGGAAACTGCTGATGGTTTGAATTTGTCCTGGAATGTGCACCAAGAGAAAACATTATAGTGTAAAGCAATATGCATATACAACATGAAGTTGTGCATGTACAGGCAGTGTTTTTTTGGCTTTTTTTAATGAAAAGAGGGATTTTGTTGGAGAATGGGGAAAAAATGAGACTTATTCATGTTCCTTGAGGAAGTATTTTTTTTTTTTCAATAGTAAGACTGCCAGAGATTGTCTTATCTCCACTTGTGAAAACAGGGAGCATTGGAAGGCTTTACTTATTTAAGCAAAGGTCTTTTGCATACATCTACTAGTACATAGGGAGAAGCTTGCTTATTTGAATTGAGCTGCTGATCTTTTGACCTATGAAAAACAACTTCATCTAAACTATATTGACATCTCAATCTCAGAAGTCCGATTGTACACAGGCACAGTTAGTTATTTTCTTCCTTAAATAAATAGGCTTTTGTGGTTTGTGTTAGTGTCAGTTTTCACATCAGATTTGGCAGTTGTGTCAAGTACACACAGTGTTAGATTAGTTGTTTGAATATGGCTTCTGAAGCTGCTGTCAACCCAAGTTCTGGGAACAGAAGGATCACAGTCTCTGGAGCCAGGTGTCCACACTTTAGTTGGAGGTTCCAGTCGCAGTCCAGGTATCTACTGTGTCTGTGTACAGCTTCTGGTAGATGTATACAAACCAGCTTAATGTCAAAGCCAATAGCAGCATGCAGCAATAAACCACTAACGTTTTATGATACTGTAGGTAAGAAAAATTTGTGTCTTTTAATCCAGGAAGCTTTTACATCCCTGAGTAATCTTTGAAGTCATATTTTATCTCACAGTCCATGACCACTAAGAAAATGTCTGAAAACATCTATTCAACAACTCAGTTGCAGAATTAACAGCATCAGATCATTGCAATCTGGAAAGCACTTTTTCAGTTGAATGTCACTTGAGTGTATTTTAACCTGACAGCACTTCTTTGTGTTTTTCCAAAAAGCTATTCATTGAAAATTCTTTAGGCGAATGAAGGTCTGGGTTTTGCAAAGAGTATCAGTCTCTATCTCAGTCAGGAGGAGGTCCGTGTGTTTAAATCCATAGTTGTTAACAGTGGTCTTGAATTAAAAAAAAAAAATAAATACCCAAAAGCTAGTTGCAATGTCCCAACAGTTTAAATGCTGGTATGATGTACTCTGCAAATATTTCTATCACACAGGAGAGAAGTAGATGATGAATGTGAAAACCACACATTTTCTTTCACAACGTTTTTCCAAGTAACTACCATGTAAGTTTATACTTTTGATTCTGTTTTCAAGTTGATTATATTCATTGTTACAGGATAGGTAACTAAGATGTCAGGAGTTATGAGATCACACCTTGTCAAGAGCTATACATACTCTGTTCCTTTGAAATTGCTCTGGATTTTTCTTTTGATGGAGTCAATTTTTAAATGCAGTTCACTTTTGTAAAGGTTCATGTAAAATGACCTTATGCTAAAACATGTCAGAATTCAAATATCTCTGTGTTGGTTAACTGAGGTATACTGTTACAGATTATTTTGGCACAGGATTCTGTTTGCATCCCAAAATTAGCAGGTGGTGGATTCAGTTTGGGCTAAGTTGTGCTGTCTCACAGGCACTTTTTTTTTCAATTTTCCCAGTTTTGGAGATAAGGGAATGTCATAAACAGTGACAACAGAATACTGAGAGTGAAAGTGTTAAGACAGTTACTTTGCTGGTAGTATGCACACAAAAAATAATGGATCCATGACTCTCTTGGTTTCATAATCTTAATTTGACTGTAGTTTATTTGCATTTATTTTAAATTATGGCAAATATCAAATGATCCCACAGGCAGAATTATCAGGTAGTTCAGACCTGCATATAATCATCTTCATACTAAGAAAGCTAAGGATGTCAAAAAGATCTGTCAGCTTGAAAGTCGTAGTAATACAGAAATGTGTAAATTAATGTATGTGCATTGGAGCGTAATTATGTAAGAACAATTAAAGGTGTCATTCAGCAGTTTCCATTAATGGGGGCCTGTGTATGTATTACAAGATGTCAGTGCAGAACTAATTGGAGTTACGCCTCACACAAAGAACCTGTTGATGTCCCCTCTGAGTTCTCCCTCCTTTAGTTAGGCTCTTCTGTAAGCTGCAGTGAGGTTTGTTTTTTGGGAAGTGCTTGACTAAGCAGCTTCCCTCCTCCCTCCCTGTTCTCTACAATAACTTTTTCCTGTACCAGTGTGTATGTCTCTCCTGAGACAAATGTCTCTCCTAACTCAACTGTGCTGTTTCATTACGAAACACGTTGAGCAACTGACCTGGGTCAAAATTACATGGCACAAAAGCAGAGGTGTGGTTTTGTCTGTGTTGACCCCAGTGGTGTCTCTGACACTGTTTCCTGTGCAGTTGCCCAGTCAGTAATTCCAGAGTTGAGGGGATGAGGTGTTGAAGCTGCAAGAGGTGCAAGAGCTGTGCAATCAAGTGCTGTCACCAGGAGCAGCGCTCCTGAAGGAACAGTCTCACTAAGTCTGAAGCTTCTTCTGCCTTCTGTGAATGTGACTTCTTGTGAGCCAGCACAACCACGGTGCTCCTTCCCTATGCCCTTGCAGTGCTTTCCCTGTGTATGTGGGACACAGATCTGAGTTTCCCTCAGTTATCAGAGGGGGAATTAATGAAGCTTTTGTGCTGCATGAAGTTAAAGAGGGTGTTTCTCTGAGAAGATTTTGCAACACACTGAAGTGCTAGTGCTTGCGCCCAAAATAAGCTAAGCTAGTATAAGCAAATTTAAGATGTGTGGAGAATAACTTCAGTGAAGACACTTAAATACTTTGAAAATTCTGCCTTTAAGAATATGAATTCTTTGAGGCATTAAAAACTTCCTTTGAAGGTCAGAGTTTTTAACGCACATGTAAGTTAAGTGGACTTTGATATAACTTAAGAGTTTCTAATATTGTTTAAATATATGATTTTATTTTTAGAGAGCAGCAGTCTGCTATACCTGTGATCTACAATGAATGCCAAATCTGCAATCAGCAAAGAGATTTTTGCCCCACATGATGAAAGGATGCTGGGAGCTGTTCAAGTGAAAAGAAGAACAAAAAAAAAGATTCCTTTTCTAGCTACTGGGGGTCAGGGTGAATATTTAACATACATCTGCCTGTCAGGTAAGTTTAATGGCTTTTGACATCTGGTTGTTTAGGTTTATCTTTGATTAACTGATTATCTATTGTCTGTAGCCGTAAGGTGCTGGATGATTCCAATCTTCATAATGTAATGAGTGAATTATAGCACTTATACCTTTTGTCTTGAGGAACCATGTGCTCTAGGCTATTTATATTTATATATTATAATAAATTGAACAGGTGGTTTCATTGTTTAAAAACCCCTAGGTGTTCTTTCATAGCTCAGCTGCAGAGTGTGAACAAATAGAATAGTTGGTAACAGTCTTTCCTTAGATTAAGGTATTTCTTAGAAGGATGAACTTTGCAGGACATTAAAGTGATATACAGTGTAACTTTTTATGCCATGTTTCAATGTCTTCCAACTGAGCGTTTGTGAATACCTTTGGTATTTTAGGGTGATTTAGTCACTTACGCTTTTAGGTGTATCAGTTGCTCTCTTTGAGTGTGTCCATATGGCTGGAGGTATAACCAGTGGCCAGAAGAAATGTTCATGACTCTCAGAAAAGTACGATTATTTTTGGACTAAATGAGAGAGTTTCATGGACTCTTTCAAATTGTGGTGGTTTTTTTTTAAATAATGTTAAAACTTTCAAGGCATAGGAGGTAAAACTCAGTGACTCTACTGCTACTGTTCTAGCACATCACCCATCTGCCCAAAAAAATGTACATTTTCTGAATGTTATTGGGTGAGATGTTATTTAGATACATATGTACAAATACTTATGTTAAAATACAAGCTGCTGAGGAGATGCACACGCATACTGAGGTCAGTGAGACAAAACAGAAGACCTTTCATTTACAGCTGAGAATTTTGCTTGTCGTTATAGGATCGTAGAATATCCCAAGTTGAAAGTGACCTGCAAGGATCATCAAGGCCAGCTCCTGGCCCTGCATTTTGGTAAACCCAAAAATGGCACCATGTGTCTGAAAGCATTTCCAAATGCTTTGTGAACTCTGATGGGCTTGGTGCTGTGACCGGTTCCCTGGGGGGCCTGTTCAAGGGTTTGAACACCCTCTGAATAAAGAACCTTTTCCTGATACCCAGCCTAAGCCTTCCCTTACAGAGTTTGATGCTGTTTCCTCAGGTCCTGTCAGTGGTCATGAGAGTGAAGAGATCAATGTGTGACCCTCTGCTTCCCCTCCTGAGGAAGCTGTAGACCACAATGAGGTCTTCCCCCAGTCTCCTGTTTTCTAGGCTGAACAAGCCAAGTGACCTCAGCCAGTCTCCCCACATAAAGAGCTTCAAAGAAGGATTTAAAAATTAATTCCCCTAGGCTGTTCCATAGACTTGTGGTTGGGCTTCTCTGTTTGGATGTCAGAATTGCATGCTTCAGTCTTCTCATGGTGTACAGGAAACTAATCTAGGCCTCTCACCTCTTAAAGAAATGTTCACATCACTAATGTTTTTAAGCACAGCTAAACTGTTCTTCTTTTGGCAGTCATATTTTTCAAATGTCAGTCCAGTTTTTTCCTGAGTCTTCTTGTAAAGAGTAATGTTCTAGGTCTGTGCAGTATGTTTTGGGATACACAGGTGTTTGATACCTATGTTCATGATTAAAGGTTAGAGATGTGATCTCTTCTTGCAATTTTCTGAAGGCTAACTATTCGATAGGTGGATTTTTTGTTTGTTTTTTTTTAAATTGCCATTCTGTAAAACTTAGCCCTCCTTCAGCTCCCCCACCCCATATTTATATGTATCAGTAAACATGGATTTTAAGACAGTGAATGGTATTGAATGCATTTATTGTTTTACTGCCACAGCATATATTATGACTAAGGAAGAAATAGCAGATGTCCTGACTTTGAAGCAGAGTTTGCCACTTATGATAAGGAGAAGCATTCAGGATCTAAATAAAATTAGTTTGTGGCAGACACTGAAAAGCTGCATATTGGTATTGCAAGAACCCTTACATGTGGCTCACTATTCATGGGGTTTTGCACAGATCTGAGACCAGGTTTTCTCATATACATTTATAGTTTATATTATGAGAGTACAGTATGCTTGGCAACAAAGTGACTAGGGAGAGGACTTCCTGGTTGTGTTTGTCACATTCCAAACAGTCTGATCAGAAAGATTAAGCAATTCAGTAGGGTCAAGTGCAATGAGTTATTTAGTCCGGAATCATCAAAGGCACAAAACCACGCATTGGGGAGCAAGTGTTTCTGCCACTGCGTTTAAAAGAAATTGTGATGAGGATAATCTGTAATTTTTGCCTATTCCTGATGGCTGTGAAGCAATAATGGTTTTAGTTGCAGCAAGAAGTTGTTACAGAAAAAGTTTCTGTTTAGTAAGGCTAAGTTAATGTGGGCATGGCAATTTAGCTGTGCCCCAAACTGTCCAAGATGGACTGTATCTTGGGACAACAGAATATACTTGATTACCTTCCTTTTTTGATGTTATCTGTACAGTGAAGGAGACATAATGGTGGCTAGCTCTGGATTTATATTTACATTTCAGGCAACACGTGCTTTAGTGCTGAGTGTTGCAACCTCTTCCCTGGAAATGCCTTTATCAGCCTTTGACTCTTGTCCCATTTTTGCCAGGTTTGCTATGTATTAGGTAAACAAAGTGACTGGAATATCTCTGTGTTCATCGTTTTCTTGGACTAATTCAATTTGGCCTTTGCTGAAAGGAATTTGATAATTTACTCTTTGGAACAGAATTTGTCAGTTGAAAGAAGAGAAACTGACTCCTTATATCCTTAAGGGATATAAATATTTGGGAATATAAAACATCTTGTCTAGTTGTAGTTTCATCCAAAATATGGTACAGAAAATGAAACATCAGCCACAGTGACAGTGGCTTCTCTTTACTGCTCACTTTGTAACTGAGAAATTACACAAATTATTATAACCAGAGTTAAAGGTTTTCCTTTCAGTGTTGATCGGAAGTTTGGTGTTGAAAAGACATTCTATCATAGTTGTTGTTTATTCGAATTTCTGAAAGCATGGATAGAGATGCTGAGCAGGGACAATGCCCTTAGGCATTAAAAGAATCAAATATTGAGCAGAGCAAGATAGGAGAGTAAGGGAGATTCTTCCTTGGTATTTGAAGTACATACTGTTTTTTTTTTTTATTTTACGATACTGAATACTAAGTTGTTTAGAAATAAACATTAATGCCTGAAAGAGGTATACCTAAAGCCTGTAATTGGAAACTGGACACAGATGAAGTTAAGCAAGCTGTAGCAAGACTGCTAGACAGCCTGGTGGAAACCAACCAGCTGGGTTACCTGCAGCTTTCTAGCCTAGTGTTGGAGCTAGCTAAGTTAGACTGGCAAATAGAGCCAAGACAGATCTTTAGGGAGTTATTTAGTTAAAGAACAACAAGAAAGGGGTAGACAGATGGGAAACACAGTGGTGGGGTGGCTGTAGGCAGAACAGAGAAAATGAACACTGGGATTTTTTGTAATGTATAAGAGGATTTCACACAGAGAAAAGACAAGAAATTCAAAGCTGAAAGTGGATATTTATCACCTCCTCCACACTAGCAGACCTAGTGAGAGTTATTGGATCAGGTCTAAGTTTTAATTTTGTCACCATTGTCTTATGTAATTGAAACATAATTGCTTAAAATAGTTCTTAGCCTTATTTAGAATTCTGAATTAAGTATAAAATACTTAAACGATCACTTCAGAAATACAGGTCATTGGCCTACTTGCTTGTGCAGAGTTCTGTGTGTGTTATTTCTTTGACACTATCATTACATTTTTTAAATAACTTCTGTTATTTAAAAATATTTTTAATGTCATAATGTATTGGAAATGTTCTAGCTTGTATGGATGGATGTTGTGTTGACATTTCAGGATTAAATATCTATTGCAGTTGTGGTGAACTGAATGAAACAGGTGGTTCCTTTTGAACCTGAGTTCTTGTGTGTCATAACACTCAGTTTAGTTGCACCAATGTTTCAGTTTCTGCTGAAAACTTTGGGATTGGAGTGTAAAGCTAAAGTTCTTTAAAACCAAGACTGGAGGATTTTCCCCCGTGGCTGTGACTTTTAACAGTGTTCTTTCTTTGCCATCTCCAAATTAAATTAACACTGCCAGTTCAGGCCTCTTTTTGAAAGGCTTTGATGAAGAAGTACAATCTATCAAGAATGGTGCTAGAAAAGCCAAAAGGAAATGCAAAGAAATCATAAGAAATAATACACAAAAATAAGGTGCACATGCAGAAGGAGAGCAGGCTGGGCTTTTCCCCTTCTTAGAAGTTGACCTTATTGACCATATCACAGACTTGTTCAAAAGATAGGGAGTCAATAACATAGAAAGCTTTTTGCATTTACCACAATAAGCTCTTGGCTTTTGGGTTTTTTTTTTTTTTTTTTTTTTTTTTTTTTTACTTCTGTTTCTAAGTATACAGAGAGACAGAGACTTAGTTTATGCGGTTAAATAATTCTGTGGATACCCTCATTTGTATGCTTACAGCTGATACCTAACCACACCACTCAGTTACACTTGCAACATGAGCTTTTGTACTTTGATATATTGGCTGTAAGGCTATGGTGTCATGAAATTTTTTTTCCAAATACAAATTTGTTGGTCCTTCCATGGTGGCTGCTCATGGAAGGAATGACTAGGAACGACCTATAGATATATCTCTTGCTGCTCTTAAGGTTCACTTGATGTGGCTGCCAGAAACTGGCCATAATTTCATGGAGAGTTCAAGGACAGGTTAAGTGCAATTGAGTTTTTAGCATGGTGGCTGAACTGAAATTTGGAAGGAGTGAGAAGAAACTTGTTATCAAAAGAATTCAGTTTTCTCCTAATTTGTTCTTATTTTCCATTTGAGTTTTACTGAAGTGACAATCTCACAGGTTTTTCTTCAGAATTTTCTTATTGAAGAAAACATCCCAATTTTAGGAGCTTATAGTGCAGAGGATTCTCATGTTTCCTTTTCAGGACGTGAGAAACCAAGTAAATGTCATTTTCCACCAACTTTCCAGGGGAATTCTGTTTGTCTGCCCATAGGGTTTATTGATTTATTAATGAGTATTTTGTGGGGTGGGGTTAGAGGGCTGTGGTGGTATTTTACCATCTGTTTAAATGTTGTGATAATGTTACTTCAGTGTTCATCATATTCACTTCCAATCTGACCCACTTAGATGTCAGACTCTATTGAATATTTGATTATTTTTACAAAAAAGTTCATGACTGACATAAGAGATTTGGTCAGCCCAGAAGAGCACACCAGCCAAATGGTGGTCCAGTCTTCTGCAAGCTCTGACCTGGACAGCTGTTTGCAGACAGCTGCAGGCCAGTTGTGGTGCTTTGCCCAGCCTAGTGGACCCAGACTGGATCACAGCTGAACATCTGGGCACAGACAGGGATGTTCAGCAAGGGCTGAACAAAGTCCAGTGTGAATTTTGTATTGTGTTTTGTTGTGAAAATTCAAATTCCTTTTTTCAAAACAGAGGGAAAAAAACCAAACAAGCTTCTTTCTTCACTATCTTATCTTGGTAATGGCTTCTTTAAGGTGAAGGTTTAATCATTCAGATATCTGTAGGGAAAACAGTGTCTAGCTCCTCTTGCTGTGTGCTCAGTGACCTATATTTACTGCTTCAAACTGGCCATAGGTTGGATAATGGAAAGCACTGATGTTTTTCAAATTGTTGCATAGCATGGTTACATTCATGTACTGTATTATGTGTGTCTAAATAAATATATATTAAATGTACATGTACAGTATATAGCTTCTAGTGCTCATATTAAGCTGTCAAAACAGAATTGCCTCATCTACTTATAATAAATCATTGTGATAATGAATACAGTTCTTAACCAAGACTCTTTTCCTTTCTTTGTCAGAACATACTTTGTCAGGTACTTCTGGTATTTTAACTACAGGGTTTCCATAAGGAGTTTTATAAGGTCAAATATCAGTGGCTCATAATGATAATAAATTTCAAATTCCACTCTATAAAAGAAATTTTAAAATCTTATGTTAAGGGACTTTGAAGAACAAAACTGGTGTATTTTGGGTGGAAGCCAGATTAACCTTCTCTTCTTCATTATTGGTATTTCTGTATTTATTGAAATAGAAGAGGGAAAATGATGAACTGCTTTGGAGGGTAGGATGCATTTATTGATTGTATCCTTAATATGTCTTGATGCTCTGATCCCTCCTGATTCTGAGTTGTCCAACGTAATGTAACCAGTCCTTTTCCACAAGAATTTTGTGTAGGAGGGCTTCTTGTTACAGCAGAGCTACAGAATTATGTATTTGAAAGCATGTAGTCTTAAGATTGGTGTGTTTTGGTTTGCTTTTTTTTTTCTCTTCTTAAGGTGGAGAAGGAATGTATGTGTGCTCCTGTGCATCCTCCCAATACCTTACTTGATGTTGTTCACATGCAGGAAATATTTTCTAAATTACAAGCTGAAGGTGTGCAGTTATGTGTCTGCTGTTTAGTGCTTTTTTTTTCCAAATCCTTCAGCGTGGAATTGTAGCAGATTGATAAAGCTTAACAGTTTACCATGCATCAGTGGTGTTCCCCAGAGCTCAGTATTGCACCCAGTCCTGATAAGTATCTTTATCATCTGGATGAGAGGATCAGGTGCATCCTCAGGCAGATCACAGACAACACCAAGTTGGGCAGGAGTGTTGATC
This sequence comes from Promerops cafer, assembly GCA_013398275.1. NCBI lineage: Eukaryota > Metazoa > Chordata > Aves > Passeriformes > Nectariniidae > Promerops > Promerops cafer. The sequence goes on from VZSE01001561.1 coordinate 2,264,020, forward strand.
TGCTGGAGGGCAGGAAGGCTCTACAGAGGGATCTGGGCAGGCTGGATCAGTGGGCCAAGGCTGGTGGTGTGAGATTCAACAAAGTCAAGTGTCAGATCCTGCACTTGGAGCACAAGAACCCCAGGCAGCACTACAGGCTGGAGACAGAGCAGCTGGGAAGATGTCAGGGGGAAAAGGATGTTGGAGTGCTGGTCAACAGCTGGATGAACCTGTTCCAGTGTGTGCCCAGGTGGCCAAGAAGGCCAATGACATCCAGGCCTGTATCAGCAATAGTGTGGGCAGCAGTACTTCTCCCAGGCAACCAGTGATAAGACAAGAAAATGGCCTCAAGCTATGCCAGAGAGGTTCAGGCTGGACATCAGGAGGAACTTCTTCACATAGGGGGTTCTTAAACACTGGAATGGACTGCTCAGGGTGGTGGTGCAGTTACCATCCCTGGAGGTGTTCAAGAGAAATGACTGGATGTGGCTCTTAGTGCCATGGCATAGCTGACATGGTGATGTTCAGTCAAAGGTTGGTCTTAATGATCTGAGGTGTTCTCCAATCTAAATGATTCTGTGACTCTCTGAGCACTTTCAGTTTTTTAAAATGATGTGTCAATACACAGAATTTCTGTAATGTTGCTTTCAATTCTATTCAGACTTGATCTCTTGAAATTGCTTCTCCTTCCACCTCAACCAGACATAAACTCCTTGGAAAGATTTCCAAAATCTCAAATGAGATTTCTTGGAAAAATAAGAAAGGAAAAAATGTGAGCAAAACAAAGACATTGAAAACTTGATGGGAAATGTGAGGCATCACATATTTATTCAGTCATATGTAAATTTTCAGTAATTAAAAGGAATTAATTCAGTATTCATAAATACAAAGCCAGTTTTGATGCAGCAAGATTTATGAATAAAACAAATTGGTTGTAAAACTGTAGACTGGAAGTTGTACACTGGGAGCTGCTTGTTGCCTCATTCATCATAAAGGAAGCTTGATGAGATTAGTAGTTGGACTTTGGCCTTTTTCATGGAGGTATGCAAAAACTACTGTGAAAATTGCTACACAAAGTAGTTATGTTGCAGACCTCCTCACTCCCCTTCATGTTCAGAAGAGAATGGGAAGAGGAGATAAAGCTCTGTAGAGCTTTATCCATTTATTGTAATTTGTGCTGGGTAGGTTTGTATTCCTCAAGAGCTGGCAGCACCTTACTTCAGTGGCAATGATATATTTCAGTGCCATGTTTTGCCCAGAACATGGCAGATGCTTGCATCAAGTTTAATGCCAGGTTAAAATGTTTGAATGTCATGATGTCTTTGGAAACAGTTTGTTCCTTCTTTGTCCAAGTGAGGCTTTTGGCAGGGTATATTGCTATCTGGTATGTGATAAAAATGCAGAGCTGTAAAGTAAGGCTCTACTTAACAAATTTCCATGGTAGCTCTTCCTTCAAGGTGGAGTACAGCAACATGCGTGTAAGACTGTGAGTATCCCCTAATTGCTAGCTTTGGCAGAAGCTATTCTTGTGGTACCATAACAGTTAAAACTGCTGTGTTTTGCTTTGCAATAGGATTCATTCTGAACAGTTTTCTTAGTTTTTGTAGTGCTGGAGTGTAGTATGTATAATACCCTGACTCACTGCATTATGGATTGTTGAACTTGAATCACATTGGGCAGAAAACATCTGGAATGTTCCCTTGATGTTGCATTTCAGAAAGCATTTCTGTTGATTGCTCTGTAGTTCTGCTCTTAGAAGTAATATCATCTTGTGAACAAAACCAGAAGTTCTCTTTCTCCCTGACCAATGCTTACTGTATTACAGACTCTTTTAGTAGATAAAGATCAGATTAAAATCTTATCCTTTTATAGAACTCCAAGCTGTATGAGTCAAATCCTGTAAGTTTTCAGCATACATCTGGCCTTTAAATAATGTACTATCAAATAATTTTCAGTGCAGAGCAGCACGTAAGAAGTACTTAACAAAGGAGCTGTTAAGCTGATTAGAATACTACATCAAGCTTCTCTATCATTAGGTAGATTTTATTGTTGTCTTGACACAGAAAAAGATGAATAATACAGTTCTGATGTCTAAATATTTTCTGTTTGGGACTTTAATCTGTAAATAATCCTTTAAAGCAAGTTAAATTGAAAAAGAACAGATCAGGACTGATGCTTGATTTTCTGGTGTGTTTTGCCTGTATCCCCCAGTTTATGCAAACTGCTGCCACAGGAGCTCATATACCAGTAAAGTAGCAAGACACACCTGAAAAACACAGTAGGGAGGGAATTAATTAATGAACTAAGTCTGCCTGATCTTCCCTCATTGTTATATTATCTGAACGTTTCACACTGTTGCAATAAAAGCAATCTCATATTTTCATGTATGCATGTATATGTGCTACTGTGAGCAAGTGCTCTGCATTTACAGCAGGCATTGTTTTTCCTCCAGCCTACTTACATTTAGATTTTTAGTAACTTGTTTTTGTACTTTGATTATGCATATCCTAACAAGAAGGAAAAAACAACATATGAAGGGTGGGGAGGCTGAGAGAATATAAACTATGCAAAGTTTTGTTGGCCTTGTATCAGGGAGGAGCCTACCCATTAGTCCAAGTTAAAACAATCTCTAGTAACTGTTTAGCTGGAACAACTTCATAGAGAAAGTGTGGCACACCCATTCAGATGCTTTTCTGTTCATTAGAGCTCAGCAGCACACAGTAACTCTCAGTGGCCTCAGGGAATGACAAAGTTAAAACCCTACAAATTCTCTAATGTTACTGTTTTAAAGAAAACTTCATTTGGGTGAAATTTTTAGGGGCTGAGTCTGAGAAAACGTTATAACTTTATGGAACATACTTGTCAGGCAGTGAAGTTCCTTGGGCATTTTTAGCCCCTAATTCTAAACAGTTATTGGAAAATTACTTTAAGCATTTCATTCTCCTTTCATATTGTCTACTGAGACCTGTCTTCAGAAGACAGGCTCAGCTGGAAGGGAAGCTGCAACATAAACATCTTGCTGGATGAAATAACTAGTAAATGCTTTTCGTGGATAATATGATACCAGCCCCTGCTGTGTTAGTTTTCTTAAACCTGTGCCTCATGTCACTCTGTGGAACACAGATAGTGTGGAACACACATAGTAATGGCAAAAGCAGTTTTCTGTGACTGGATCAATGACTTGGAAGAAAACAGAACTGTTAATAGAACATTCTCTTCCTTCTAGCAAGAGAAGTGTTTACAACATGTATTTAAAGCATTTATACAAAGTATGTTTTTTCTGAGTGAGGCGAAAAATTGGAAGCTGAAATAAACAAAAGCTTTCAACCTCCAGACATTGTATTTATTCACTTGCATTAATGACAGATTGCTAAAGAAAACTTGGCTGTTTAAGTGTCTGGGAATACCTAAAGTTGTCTAAAATACTATCTGAAAAGATTTTAGGCAACTGAAATTTGTTGAATTTGCTTCAAAAGAAAACAACATCTAGGTAGAGAACTCTTAAAAGTTCTGGAATAATTTCTGTTCTGCTTTATTTTTGTACTCACATATCATGATTTCTTTTAAGAATAGTTTTCTTAGGTTTAGCACACATAAGTTTGCTGTACAAATACGCAAACAGTCCTTCAGCTGTACCATTTGAGGGAATGCTGCTTTTTTGCCGAGTGTTCAATCTGTAATGAAAGGTAATTGGGAAACAAATGAACAAAAATTGTCTTTAACAATGGGGAACAGAAAATGGGTTGAGGAGATGCTCTGAAACTTGTTAGGAACTGGAAAAAGGGAGGGTTATTACAGTGGCATTAGGAAGAGTCTAAACTGATAAACTAGTGTATATATTGACTGATAAAACCATTCATGTTTTATTCATTTGGACTGCTCAATAATTTTTAAAAAAAAATTTAAATTGAAAAATATATTTTCCTGTCATCTCCTGTTTTCCCCTGACCACCCAAAGATTAAAAAAAAAAAAAAAAAGAAAGCTAGTTTGCCTTTGTAGTTTGTGTTGTACTTTGGAAATACTGAATAACATAATCACTTAGGCTGGGAAACATCTCTGAGATCATTGACTCCAACGTTGACCAGTCATCACCTTGACAGCTAAATTGTAGTACTAAGTACCAGGTCCAGTCATTTTTTCACTCCTCCAGGGATATAGTCTGTGATCTTTGTTCATATAATTTTTAACCAAAAGTAAGGTTTGTTGTGTTCTAGCTAGAATCTGATATATCCTAATAAAATATTTTTGTGTTTAGGTCAAATGGCTTTTGTTCTGGCCAGGGAGAAGGGTCGGGGGGCAAGAGCAGAACAGAAAGAATCAACATGTGCAACTACACGAGCTGGTTGAACCACATTCTTCTCTTGCCTCTGATGTATTGGAGCATGATGTTGCCATTTTGCAAGTTAGTGCTTTCAGTCTGTACTGAGATACTGTGAGGACTAAAGTATGTAACGGTTGTGAGGGTTTGTGATCCATGATGAGAAACGACTTTTCATTAACGGCACTAATTGCCTTTTAAGTATGATAAAAATGTTTCCTTGTTTCATCATTTTTGAGTCCTTACCTTACACTAATCAGAGAATGGCAGAACAGCCCAGGTTGAAAGGAGCCTTAAAATAATCATCTGGTCCCACCTTTATTTGTTAAATAATATACTAAAAAAAAAAAAAAAAGTGTGCAGTGAGGCACTGGTGTTGTTCAGACAGTCTGCTGGAATTATCCAGAGCAGCAGCCTAAAGAAGTAGTAATAGTGTCAAGAATAGTTTTAACCATTCACTTAGGTAGCACAATCTCAACGGCTTGAATGACCAGAGGTGTACTACTGCTTTGGACTCAAAATTTAATGATGTGTAGAAAGTCTTGTAAAAATTACATGTATGTGTGACTATCTACTGCTCTGCTTTTTCTGTTGTGTTTATCCATAACCTGTGATTTCTCACTGTTTCAGCTCAGTCACTTCTTTAAAGGATTTCATGTGGCTCTCACATGTGCTTAACGTGGACCTGGTCAAACAGTATTTCTTTTTTTCCATTTGCTTTTTTCTCTCTTAAAAAAACACCTGCATAATTTAGAACAATCAACTTGGTTTCATGATGTGTTTCCTCTTTTTGCATATCTGCTATGCCTTTAGAAGACAGGAAAAATGTTTGAAATTCCCTGTTTCTGTGAGTAGCTCCTATTATAAAACAAATCAGTTGTGGACAACTTCTTCTAGTCTTCTGATTTGTGGAAGTTTTACTTTGGCAAGCTTTCTGTTTCTTACTTCTAAAATATTCCTTTTTCTTTATGATTGACTAATTAATTGTAATATTTAGCCATGGCTATTTCTTCTTGGAGAAGTTTCAGTCACTAAACATAGTTGCTTCACTTCAAGTTAATTCTTGTTTTAATTTTGCGCACTTCCTTCCTGAATGTGAATATTCACTAGTAACAAGCCATTGTCCACTTGGCGCCATTTCTGCTTAACTCAATCACCAGCTGTCCAGGTCTGTGCAAGAATCTATCCTTTTTTGAAACAAAGCATAACACTAATCCTCCTTTGCTTATGCCAACCTCTTCTGTTCCTAACACACACTAGTAGTGTTGCTGATTGTTAACCTAGTGATTATTCCATCCCCTTCTTTCTTCCTGCTCTTTTTAAAGAATCTGCTTTCTGGCTTTTCCATCTTGCAGTCAAGCTTTTAATTTTCAATATCTCATCTGCTCTTTTGGACCATATTTTTGTTTTTCTTTGTTTTTCCTTTTGTTTCTAGAATCCTGCTGCAGCTGTAAACCCAGGCTTCCGCTATGCCATTTCCGTGAAAATTTGATATGCTATCACTTGGCTTCATTCCAAGTTCAGGAGGAAGTACTTGGAATGCATAATTCCTATTTCTTTTTTTCCCCTGAACACTTTGCACTTCAGTTGGATGTTTGATGTTTCTTGCAGGTTTTGTGAACTCCGTGCTTTATTAGTGATTGTCTAATAGGAGATCAAAAGGTATTCAGCAGATTTTGTAATATTTCATTAAAGCAGTCCTAGGAGTTGCTTGTCAGCTCTGTGCAGGAAGCTTCTGCACATAACAGAAGGGCAGAAAACTGTTCCTAAAAAATGGTTGGATTTTTTTTTGGCCACAGAGCTAGGTTTTACAACTATTTGGAAAAAGTAAGACACTCACAGAACAGTGAAGAAATAATGATTACTGGAGCAGCCTTGTAGAGCTGTATTTTTGTCTGTTAATGAGTGTTCATTAGGACACATTTGTAGGGATGGAGCGCTGAAAACAATTGTGTTGCATTCTTTTAAATGTTTGGCATTCAGCTGTAAACTCCTGTGATTGTGCTCTGGCTTCCTTTCTACCTGTTCAAGTGTATTACTCCTTCCCTCTAGGAAAGCTTTTTGGCTTTACTGGTCGTGTTTCGTTCTCTTTTGCCTATTAATCTCAATGAAAAGAGAATTTACAGCCTCTTCAGCTTTTTTTTGTCTTCCACAAATACTGTCACATATAACAAATAATCTATTACATTGTCCATGTGTTGAGGCTTAAGCAAACATGGAAGAGAGGAATACAAATTGATTTCAACACATACACCTTATATGTTTTAAAATCAGCTTTAGACCTAGTTCTTCTATTTGTTGTAAGTTTTCTCACAGCATTTCTTGCAAAAGAATACAGATAAAAATTCAGTGATATGGTGACTTCATTTTTTCTCATAAAATACTTTAATAGTGTGACATGTTAATAGCACAGTTTGTCAAACATCAGCATGTATATAGAAAATAGAAGAAATGACAATTCTTTGAGCTTTAAAGTGCTGCCTAAGCAGACAATTTAATTCAAATTGTAACAGGAATGCATCAGTTTGATGGCTGATATTAAAATTGTTTTCCTAACTATAGAAATGGTTTTTTAAAGGTTGGGGCTTGTTTCATTTTGGGCATATTACAAACATCTCAAGAATTGGATGGAATTGATATTCAGAAAATTCTGAAAACTTAATATAGGCATATGCAACATTGACAAGCTATTTCGTGACTGTGTGCTTTATCTGTCAAAGCAGTCTGACTCAGAGTACACATAGAATTTCCTAGAATAGGAGTAACTTGACTGACATGTCCTTTATTTTAAGGTGTTATTTTTACTGAATCAGTAGTTTCATAATCTAGTTATCAATATTCTTGAAACAAAGGCAGTTACCACCAAGTTGCTAAGTGACTATAAGCTTGCATAAGGGGTAATTAGTACTGTAAAGAAAAGGGATAGACTGCCCACTTCTGACGTTTCCAATATAAATCTAAGAATTCTTGTCTAATTTTTCAGGTTCATTCTTTGACACTGATGTGGCTGCGATTTGTGCAGAATTTAGTTTTATCTTACTGCATAGTGAGTACCAAAAGGTATGTTACAAGAACCCTCAAATCATAATGTAGTTGACTGTAGGATTGCCTTTCCACAAGGTGTGGTGCTTCCCTATTACCCTAAATGTTGGCTAGTGCTTAGTTTCATTTTTTAAAGCAAGTGGAAGCAGGGTGTTTAAGAGGTAGAGATGTCTGGAAGTGTAGGGCACAACTGATGCCATAGTGTGCCAGGTGTGCTCAGTACAATGTGCAGCCTGCATCATAAGGGTGAGCTGTGTAACTCCTCTGCTCACACCTGCTCTCTGGCCACATCTTTTTAAGTGTAGAATCATCAGCCACAAGTGACTGAGGATCAGAACCTCTGGGGCACATGTTCATAGATTTGCTTTTGGGTTTCGGTAGCCATTGTATTGAAATGGAATTTGGATTAGGGGACTAACCAGTGTAAATTAATACGAGCCACAAAGAAAACCATTCACTAGAAGTGATGATGGCTGCAGAACATCCAAAATGTGATTAAGCAAGGCGTGCAAGATACTATTCCTGGGTATTTCAAATGCCATGAGAATCTGCAGGAATTTCTTCACCAGTATAATAATACAGTATGAGAAGAATGAACAGTAGAAGTAATAGCAGTAATAAATGAGCTTGCATTCCTTTCAGTGTTGACAGTAATGACTTGAACAAGCAAACTGAGGCATGTAAAAGGAGGTTGATGTGCTAAACTGATGTTTATAAATAGATGCAAATCATGTCTTGGTAAGGCTTAGAATCTGGAAGGGGGCATAATATTTGAGCAGGAAAAAGTGTTTCTTATGGACATCTCTAAAGAATCAGGTGTACTTAGAAAGGAAATGCAGAGTGATGTCATGTGTTAGCCCTTTTCATATGTGCACCTTTGGGATTGTTCTGTTGCTCTGAAGTGCAGAGAATGTTCCAAAATTACTTTGTTGTCTTCCCCATCTTTTGGGTTGTACCAGTAAATGCTTGATGTACAACTGATTACACTTGTGTAATCTGTAAAACCTCAGTCTATGGATTGGCATTGTCATAATGCTGTAATAAAATTTAATGGTTTTCTGCTTATGCATTGCTGGGGTTTTTTTTAACTCTCCAGGGTCATTCATATGATAATCAGTCTTGGCTGTGTCTTGTTTGTATCACATATTCTATAGGATCTCTGTGGGTAGCATTTGTGTAACCTTTCAAGATGCAGCTGCTGCTTATGTTATTGAATCCTCTTCATTATGTATTCATTACAGAAGGATAAATAAAAATAGGTTTAATAACAATGGCAAGAGAAATCTACTGCAGTCTGGGATATGCAGATGCAATTTGTATAGTCTTGTGCTTCATTTTGTGTTCAGCTCTAAAGTTCGTAAACATTCATACACCAAGGATCCACTATGAATTTGCTGTATAGTTTCTTAAATTAAATTTAAATCTGGCCTTCATAGGATGAAAGAATGAGTTCATAAAGTCTGGGATTCCTATTAAAGCTAACTGATTAGTATACTATATTGGTAAAGGAAAGCCCTGAAAGAGATTAATCTGAGAGCAGTGGTAGTATGTACAGTATAAGATTCTGATTTGAGAATAATCTGTTAAAAAACCTAATTATCTTTAATACTTAGGGTATCAGGATTTCTTACTTGTTCATGGAAAATCTTCAAAATAGAAGAGCTACCCCTCCTGCAAGACACTGCCTATAATACTGTACATTTTATAATTTCTCAAGGATACAACCCCTTCTGAGACTTGTTCACCACAGAAGTTGGTCTGAACTGTGTATGTGGAAGGGTTAGGAATTACAGGAACTTGAAGTAGATGTTGAGATGGCTGATTTTTCTCAAACGGCTACAAGCAGAGATGGAGGATAACTCAGCCAAGTATCAGTATGTTTCTACCCCAGGTACTTGAACCAGCTAATGTTATTCCAGGCCATGGGCTTTTCAATCCATGTTTACTTGCTTCACTGAGAGAAGTACATGCAACTCTGATAGCTCTTTATCTTTCTCAGTGAAGTAGTACTTGAGTGAAATTTTTGTAGTATTGAGGAGGACTCCAGGCATTCTTAAACAGAACTTCTGTGTTTATACATGGAATTTCTAGACAAATATGTATGAAAGAGCACACATTGGTGTTTCTCAGGATCCTGGTATGTAGCTCAAACCCTTAGTCTCACCAGTGCAACAAATTGTGTGGGGAAACCTGCAAATGTTAAAAGTCTTGATCTTATGTGTAGGAAAGACTTTGAGGTGGAAAAAGGAAAGGATGTATCTGAGGCTGAACACAGGGTAGGTGTGTTGCTTAGATTTGTTTTATTTTCAGCTTTCTGGCAGTTGACTTGGTTTATGAAGAAAATCCTGAAATAATAGCCTTGTTTGATAATGTTGAAACAATAATCTGCAATAGATCACAGATATTTAAGTAGATTTTTTTTAAAAGTATGCTCATATATTGTGTGTGAGGATTTTGGTATCCTGAGAAGTTGTGGATGCCCCATCCCTGGAATTGTTCAAGACCAGATTGGATGGAACTTTGGGCAACCTGATCTAGCCTGCCTGTAGCAGAGGAAGATGGAACTAGGTGATCTTTATGGTCTATTAAAATCCAAACCATTCTAAAATTCTATGAACTAAGTGCAAATGTATTTGTGTTTTGATTTATTTTTCCAAATTAGAGTGCTTTATCTTCTTACCCTGATTTGTAACTAAATGCATCTGGTGGATCCTCTTCAGGCATATGTGAAATACAGTATCTTAAGCAGCTTCATAAAGCCATGTGTTCCCAGTCCTATCTGATCAGTAATATCTCTAGCAATAATCTGTAGAACTTGCCTCAACATTAATATAGGTACATTGGGTGAATTTAGGAATATATCCAGTGGTGCTTATTGTACTGGTAGTTGTAAGGTTTTAATTATCTATTTCATGCTGTCTTTTGTTTTGTAACTGTCACCAAGTTCTAATTGGCAGTGCTGCCATGGGAAAGTGTACCTAGTGCTCTATTGCCACTGATTTTGTTAAGGAGAGAAGTGTCTGGCTAATTAATCTAGCAGTAAAAGATAGGTTAGATATAAAACATGAACAAAATTCACATGTTATTTATTTTAATGGTATCACATTGTGCTACATTTTTTGGTGTTTTGGAAAGTGGATAGGGTCCAAAGGTAAGAAGTTATTCTGCAATTGCATTTATAAAAATGAAGGAATTTATTTGCTTGATGATAGCTTCATATGTAACTGTTCACTGAAAGATACAGACCCCTTCTTTTGATCTTGTATATTAAGCTGTCAGAATTTCAGATAAAGTAATTTGGTAAAATATTTAAATTAATCAAATGTCAGAAGATAGATTTCAAGTCATATATAGTATCTTGAAAAGTATTATAGGAAACACAGGTCAAGAAACTGTTTTAAACTAGTATGGTCTGTTTTCTTTATGAAAGTGACTTACTGTGGTATAACTTCTGACAATTTCGTAGCTTCTCAGTCAATCTGCTAAGTATGGATTGTTTTTACTTTTTCTCTCTTGAAATATGTTTAAGCAAGTGTTGAATCAAGAGGTAGACCACAGCGTGAGCCAGAACTTAAAAAACACTAGATTAGAAGAAAGTCTGTCCACCAAATTCATGTTTAACTGATATGTAGTCAGCTCTTATCTGGCCTAGTGGGGACTGACATAGTGCAAGTCATGAAAGACAAGGAATTAGCTCAATAATGTACTGGGGGATGTGTCAGAAAAAACCAAAACAACAGCAAAAAAAAAAAAAAAAAAAAAAAAAAAAAAAAAAAAAAAAAAAAAAAAAAAAAAAAAAAAAAAA
>VZSE01001561.1:2280534-2300750 GCA_013398275.1 Promerops cafer
ACTGGAACTGCTAATGACATTGAAGTTACTTCTCTTCTTGCTTTGGCTGAGCTTTGTTGTTCTTTTGCTTCTTTCACCCATAAAACATCTGATATTAAGTCCTCAGTATAGATAGTCATAAAAGGATTGGTATTGATTCCATCAATTGATGAGTGGGTATGAAGGCCATGTGTGTAAATTAGGGTTGGACTGGGACTTACACCTCTTGACAGCCTGTCAACCAGCTGGACAGATTGCATAATATATCATAGTCTGTGGAGAAGGACTTCATGTCTTCTGTCTTCAGTAAATGGTAAAGTTCTCAGTAAAATAGGATATCTTCAGTTAAGTCAGTTTTGCTTTTAATATATTGATAGTGATACACCGGAAACTTACAATTTCACAGTATTTAAATTTTTCAAATCTGAGTCAACATTGTCATATTTTTTCTGTGGAATCATGAAAGTGTTAGTTGCTAAAATGAATACTTTTGAGGGATCAATTTTGTAATGTAAATCACTGGACAAAGTTGTTGAAGCTTAACCTAATTGACAAAACCTGCAACTTTAAAGGAAAGTTATTTTCTTCAGGAAGTTTTGACCCTTTTTTGTTGGTCAGCTCTCACCATATGATTCTTGAATGCTTAGTTTAAAAAGTAGCTATGTGTGCCATTGATCTATAAGTATACCTTTTTCTTTCTTAATGCTTTTAAGCTCAGAAGTCAATACATGTAAATTACATTCTGAATGGTATGACTTTAGTTCTTGATTGATTGTTTGATCACATGGCAAATGTAATTTCAAAGGATGTTAGGCAGTGAACTTTTTTCTTACATCAACTTAACATCTGTATCATTAATTGATTTACTATTACTATTCTGCAATGAAAACTACTATTCTGCAATGAAAATGCACAGCATTACTAATAGGAGGTGAAGAAAGTAGTGTCAATTTACTTTATGATGGTGTCATTGGAAAGGCTTTTTTTAGACTTTTGGAAGAATATAAAAATCTGGGGCAATAATTAACTTTATACATTTGTACACTTGCAAATATTGCTCTAGTATAGAGACTGACAACAAAGAGGCATAGCATGTGATACAATCTCTAAGTATCTTCTAAAATATATCCTTAATTCTTGTAGAATAAGCAGAAATAGTTCATGGAATATCTTAGAGAAAGTGCTTTGATGTAACTTCTGCTCAGTGTTCAGAATTTACTTTCTGAATTGCCAAAACTGAATATGAATATGTGTTTCCGTGATACTGATTTGCTTTGCAAAGGTATTACTCAGGACACAGTGGCAATTTTTGTCTGCAGCTATTAATAATTTAAGTAATGCAACTGTATTTTCATTTTTTATAATAAAATTTTATATTGGACTTTTTTATTTTGAAAAGGCCAGTTATTGTCTTTTGAGGAGAACACGGCTAGCTGCTGGTCTTGGTAGCTACCACTATAAAGCTTTTATATGTTCAAGACTTTTGGCAAGCTTAGAAAGAATTTTATTTCACAAAGGGTAAAGGCTTAAGGAAACTGAAAAATCTGTGGAGGTATTATTGCCACTACTGTAGCTCAAGTTAAAGCCATTCTGTTCATGTCTTAAACAGCAAATTTTAATGTTGTTCCAAGCCCTTGAAAAACACATTAATACATTTAAACTAAGCAATTTTCAGTCAAGATGACAGATTTTCTTCTTTGCTGCACCATTTGTCTGGTTTTAGCAATGAGTATTTATGGACAACACTAACAGGCTAATTGCAGGACAGCCTTCATGGACTAGGCAGCACACAAGCCATCAGTCGTGGTGATTCTTGGCTGTAAGTGTGCAGTGGGAAGAAGCTATTAGCAGCAAATTTACAAGCTATGAGGCTTAGAATAATAATTGTATTAATACTGTGTATTAGAGGACAGAAAAATCAAGCAAATGGTCTACTATACATACTCTGCTATACTATACTAAGCATCAGAAGAGACAGAGGAGCTTTTCTTTCAGGATGGGAGTTTTCTGTATTAGAGGTATATAAAGCAGAGAATAAGAAAAATACTCCCAAGAAGTCATAACCAACTGACAACAACCCCCTGTTTACAAAGACAGCTGCAAATACCAAAATGATGTAAGTTGCATAGTAAAATATTTCATACAAGAAAAATAGCAATTGTTTTGTGTATGTTGAAAATCTAGTTGTTAGTCCTAGTGTTTGGAGATTCTTCTGTTTCTTTACATAAGTTTAATTTTGAATGGAGGGAAGAGAAAAAATGTATAGTCTGGTAGAAATACTGTGGGGTTTTTTTTTACTTTATTCCCCTAGCTTAAAGTGCTTGCAGTTTTTATAGAGTAGTCAGCACAGTAAAAATGACTGGCATAAATGTTAAGAATATAGAATTTGATCAGAAGTAAATGCTGACACCAAGTAAGAAGGCAGTTAAGTTGAATAACAGAATTATTTCTGAGTAGCATGTGATTTCTATGTATTTTTAGAGTCCATTCAAGCTCTCACTATAAGCTTATGGAAAAATTCCTTGAAAATTGCAAATCAAATTTAATTTGCACATCTGCTCAGTGCTACGCCCTTAAACACTATGTTTGGCATTACAGAATTGGTCTGATTTTAAGTGTTAAACCCTGAGCTTTCAATAATTAATTAATGCTAAAGTAAAATATTGATGAGGGTAAAAATTACATATTATGTAAAACTGGCACTAAAAGACAGAATATCTGTAACTCACTGTTCTACATTATAGCAGTAAATTGATGCTTGTAAAGGAATTTATGAATACCTGAGTAGATCTGATATCACTCACGTAGATGGGAATAGAGTCATGTAGCAGTGTAGCACAGCTTTCACTGTGCTCGTAGGCAGGTGGGGTAACTTGTATAGGAGAGGTGGACTGCCAGGGGAGGGGAGGAGCTGAGAGCACCACGGGGCTCAAAGGTCTGATTCTGTGTCTACTCAGTGGTTCAGTGTCTTAGCGGGAGAGCTGCTGGTGGCATGGTGGGTGTGGGAGCTGGTCCTGGAGCCCGTCCTAGTTCATGTCCTTTGCCATTACTAGGATAATAGGATGTGCTATGTCCCTCAGGTTTGCAGGCGATACCAGATTGGAGGGGAGGGAGGTAGGACTTTTAATAAGGTGGCTCTAGATGTCAGAATGGGGCAACAGGAAGGGACTTCTGATGTTTGGCCAAGAGAAGTGTGAAATCCTGCACCTGGGCTGGAATAATCCACTGCTTGGGGTGGAGAGGAAAAAAATCACCATAGGAAAGTGAAGTTCCTCATTTGGTGTACTATCTTTTGCAGTTAAGCAACCTCACTGAATGTTTGCCCCACTTTGAGCAGGGGTTTGACTAGGTGATCTTGAGAGGTCAGATTCACTTCTGTGATTCTGAATTTTATAAATGATCAGGCAGCTATGAATGAACTCTGGCATGTTTTGACGAAGTAATTCCAGTCTGTTATGAAATCAGTAATGTTTTGGTAATCTGAGTGCTGTGTACAGGCTTCTTTAAAGTTTCATGATGGAATTGGTACAAGCAGCATAAACTTTTCTGCAGAAAGAGCAGAATATTAGATTCAGATTACATCTGTCAACAGGTTGGGTGCTTTCTAAGACTGTCACGTATACCGGTGGACATTTTTTGCCTGAAGATTGAGTTTGTATATCTCTGTTAGTCCTGAATTGACTTTGCTTTGAATGACAAGTACAATACGTAAGAACTAGGATGCTGGTAAATGCAAGACATCTAGTGAGAGATTAAAGGTTCTATCAAAAACAAACTAATTTGGTTTTATACTTGCTCCTGATAAGTGTTGCCAAAAGTTCTCAACTCTGCTCAGTTATAAATTGTTGGTTATCTTTTCCAAAATTTAGCAGTATAGTATGGCAATATTGGAACAATATTATGCTGTGAGAGAAATTGCATTTGATTGTAAGTTTCCAGAGTAATTTCCCTCGTGAGGAAATCCCACGGTCAAGTCTTATTAAAGCTGGTATTTGAATCTTACTTTGCTTTTCAGTGGTGGATGTTACATGTTAGTTCTGGAACTATTGGATGGACGTGGTTTTATTTGGCATGTTTCTGTATCCTGCTGTAGAATGGGTGGACCTGATGTGTTCTGCTTTAGGTTAAGTGTGGCAACAGATGTATAAAAGTGAACACAAATTACCCATTTTCTCGTGATTTAGGCAGCAAGTATGCTTAGCCTTCTCAACAAATTATGGAAGATACAAGAAGTAGACTCATTTAGGGTCTTCCATTTTAAACAAATCAGAATAATTATTTTCATCTTGTCTAGTTTGAACCTTCTAGTGTCTGGCTGGAAGAAATCAAATGCATTTTCCATATTAAGTGTGTTTCCAGAGTTTCTTGTAAAACATGTAGCATGGTATATGTTATCCACTCTGTTACCTCCAGTGCACTGCAAAGGACTGAAAAAAGTCAGTCATGAGATGATAAAATGTCATGAGGCAAAAAAGCTGCAATATTGGATTTCATTTTTCAGGTTGTGCAAGTCTTTAGATCTGCTTGTGTTTAGCGCTCATAAATTCAAATACATAGTTTTAGAAAACCTGCCAATATTTGTTGTGGATTTTTTCACATTTTAACAGTATTTGCCTTATCGTATGCTGGTCTGCATCTCAATTTCTACTTTAGGAAAGCTGAAAATCAGATAGAAGGGTTAAGTACCGGGAAATGTAATGAGCAGTTCATCCACTGTAAAATGCACCCCTCTTTTTGCATTTTGCAATGAATACATAGTACAATAGTAGGATCAAACCTTCAAGGTGTTAAAGTGCTGCTTGTAGTATCAGTTCTCTCTATATTCAGATGGTTGGCGATTTTTCAGCATTTTTTTCATACCCAGACTGTTCTTAGGGCCTTTTTTTTTTTTTTACCCCTCCCCTCTTTAAAGTGATTCTACTGTATTTCTCCTAGTTTGAAGAATTATCTGTCCCCCAGGTGCTAATATTTAGGCTAATATTTGGGTTTAGGGCTTCTTTGCACTATTGTAACACTGTGTTTTTCCTCTCCTGATATATGGAAGAGCTTTTTTTAAATTTGACTGCAGTACTACTAATGTTCTCTGTGGAGCCGCCCACCAAGACAGCAGGCATCTCCATCCATTATAGATCTTGCACCAACATGCACAGCATGGCTGGAAGCTAAGGGGGCATGTCTGGTGTCTCAAGTTCAAACTGCTGAGTGTCCTAGATAGTGAAACTGCTTTAAATATTTGAGATTATAGATCTCTCTGATCCAAACTTTCTCTGTTTCATGCCTGTTCTTTGGGCATTTTTTTCTCCTTTACAGTCTTTCAAACTTGCATTTCTCTGCTTCAGAATATCTTTAGTCTTAACCTTTCGAATGTAGGAGAAATCCGGATCTGAGGAACAACTCTTCTTTTTTCCTTCCACCTGTTTTTAATTAGGCTATAAATATAAATGTATTACTAATACACAAAGTCCGCAAAAGAAAATAATTGGTTTTTCCCCTCTCAAGGGCTGTTATTAGAGTGCTGTGTCTAGGAACACTATGGATGGATATTGCTTTAAAAAAAAGTATTCTTCCCTCAGTGTAAGTTTTCTTTACCTTATCCTTTGTGTACTGTCAACTCATTTATACTTTCACTGGCTGTTTTCTGGTAGGAAATTGGTCCAATACAGTCAGGCAAAACACACACTTCCAAATAATTCATACTTATCTACTTGGGCAGATAAAATCCTATTATTCAGGTACTTCAAAACAAAAAAAAACAATCAGTAGTGCTTTTAACAGACATGGGTTTATTTCCGGCTTCGTGGCAGTTTTTTGTTTTGGATTGGGTTTTTTTGATAATTGGTACTTGGCAGAGCAGAGTTGGAATGTACATCTGTAGTAGTAGCTTCTATTGTCGGCATTTACAGATGATGGACAAAATTAGTTCAGTCTACACAGTGTTAAAGAGCACTTCAGTATTGACCTGGAACCCAAAATAAAACTTTAAAATGTTTCCAAACTGAAATTTATTTTCTCTTTTGGCTTCACATCACATTTCAGCTGTACCTTTAGGTACTTCCCCACTGATACATTTCTGGGGTGTTTATTGGTTTGAGGATGTGTGTATGTGTGTGTTTCAGGTTCTTCATAGCCTTAAGTGGTCGAAGTCTGACAGACTGTTTTAGTTGCTTATATTGAGATTTAGATGTTTTCATACCACATGTGTATATGAAGACTTCTCTAGAATTCTCTCCAACAGTCTGAGTTATAAGTGTATGGAATAATTCGCCCACTGCTGTTCTGACTTAGGCCATTATATAGCAAAAGCTGGGGATTTTGTCTTTAATGGCTGTAATAGTCCTTTCTTGCATCTGCTCATAGAAAGTATTTCTTTTAGTAGCAGTCTCATCTGCTGTATTTTAGGTCATTGATTCAGTGCAAAATCAAGAAAAACACAGCTTTCTAAGTAACTTTAAAAGCTCCAGTGAACCCTCTACACTGTTACAGCAGGATTCTCTTAGAATGTAGCATCTTAAAAGTCGTTGGCCAGTTTGTTTCAGAGGCTGAAGCCTTTCAATATATCTAAGCAAACTTAGAAATTATTTGTTAAATACCATGCTCATTGTATGAGTTACTGAGTGACAAATTCAGGCTTTAATTTTCCACAGCCTCTTCCTGCTGCTCAGGACACTTGCTGTGAAGTTCAAACATTGTTTTCAGGCTGGTGAGGTAATTCCTAGTGTACTCTCTGCTGAGGATGCACATCTCTTAACTTGTACAGGATTTACGCCAAATTCCACTTAAGTTCACGAGTACTTTTGTGGTACTGATTTTAATTGGTTCCTCACAGCTTCAGGTGCTAAAGTGACGAGAGTATGATAAAAGGACAACCCACACACACATTCACTATGGTCTGTATCTTGAGCCTTGATTTCTGAGCTAAACTGAAGTGACATTTTCTGCTGTGTGCGTGCAAGCTTACAAGGTGATTTTAAAGTACCCTGTTCAACAAAGTCTGTGTAGGATGCTGCCTTCCTTTTAAGAAAAAGAGAGCAAAGAAGATTGAAGGTATAAATGATCCAGACAAATAGAATGAACTGAAATTCTCAATCACCAAATACTCTCCAATTAAGAGACGAGGCTCTATCATGCCAGGACAAGGTGACCTACTAATATAATATGCTCTAGGTCAGGATCAGCAGGAGCTCTATTCTAATTGAGAGGTCCCTGATGAAGATTTTCATGTCTGGGTTGTGAGAAATTCATCAGTCTTCCCTGGGACCTGGCTGGAATAACTATTATCTTTCCCTACAGTAACCCTGCATTGGTAGATCTGCCTGAGCACCATCCTGTCCTCTCAACTAGGTTTTAACTAAAAACATACACACAATAAATCTCCTGGTTTTGACTAGAAATATCTTGAGTCCTCAAATGCAGCTGACTGTGTGCAGGAAAAAGGAGGTGGGAAAAGTTTGAAAGTTGGCTGCTTTGCAATATAAAGTAGTAAAAGGCAATTCAAACAAAAGCTGGAAGTTCAGTCATCGTTCTGGAAGTGAAAATGTGTTTAATAAGATTCCTTTGCAGATATTTGCAGTTAAGCAGAAGCTTTATCTCTGGCAACAAAATGAAGTCTGCCATTCTTGCCACTGTTACCTACATTTGTCTATATAACTGCCACTACGAATAGCAGTTGCCTTGATATCAGTAACTTTAAGTGTATTGCTGTAGTATTTGAAGAATAATGTAAGCAAGTTTTTAATTTAAAGCTGAAAAAATTCTATATTTCTAGCTTTAAAATTTTGATAGAAATGAAGGATGAGTCTTCTGTAATGAATATGGATGATGGGGGCTTCAGGTGTTTGTATAGTCATAAAATCTGCTTTTAAGGACAAGTATTTACATGTTTCTGTGAAAAATAAGTATCTCTGTTGTGAAGATCAAAAGGCAAGGCATTCTGCCTCTAAGCAGCAATTTTTTATTAATACAGTCATGTTGGAAAGCATACAGGCTCTCACTTCAGGCTTATAACACTTCATGTGGTGTCATATACATGAACCAAAAAAAGTATTTTTTCATTGCAACTCAAAGCAATAGTTTTTTTTTTGTTTTTTTTTTTTAATTTGAGGTCACTAGAACAGTCTTTTGTCTAGTTCTTTATCTTGGGAAGATACAGCACATATTTTAACTTGAATTTCCAGGTTCACCAATTTTTTTAATACTTGATTTTTCTTTTACTATTCAACAGATAAAGATAACTTGCATGTAGAAAGAAAATTTATTACTTACATAAAACTACATTTTGAACAATGTATGAATATACGTTAATTAAGAGAAAGGCATTTCATACATTTTTATCCTGGAGCATGAGGCTGGCAACTTGCTATGGGCAGTGATGCAGTACAGCTGATTTAAGCAGACAGATAATGCATGTTGTTATCTGAACTACAGGGAAGCACTGTGGGAAAACCACTGTTTTTACACTTAGGAGTAGTTTGCCTCTTTTGTATCTGAAAGCTTTTTTCCAATTTGATGTCAAAACATTATGCTGTGCCTAAAGAAACAGAAGGAATTAATGTTTGGTTACACTGCTATGTATTTAGGGCCACTTACATCCTCATGTCCTATTTGGCAAGTGGAGAAGGTGGGACTGTGCTGCTTGTCCCTGCTTTCAGCTTCTTAGATCCCAGATGGTGAGAAAGCAGCCCTGTCAAATGAAGGGAAGAGGAAATGTGGGCAAAAATAGGAGATGCCATTCTGAGAAGTCAAGCCTCAACTTACAAACATTTTGACACCTGGCAAGACTTGACCAGCAAGCAAGAATTTAAACCTGCCCTAGTTTTAGCTGGTTTTGTTTATTTTCAGTGAGGCTAGCTGTCTTTTGCTGCAAACATACCCTTTCTTTTCTCTGTAACCTAAAAAAAAAAAAAATCCTGGAAGTGGCAACATAAGTCTTAAGTTCTTTTTGCCACAGCCTTCTCAGATCATCCCTTTGTATTATAGAGAGTTGAGGTCTAAGAAGTGTGGCAGGTGTGCAGGAGGTAATAGTTGCACAATCACAGTGGGAAGGCTCAAAGTTCTAGAATTAATTCAGACTGCACATTAAATCAGTATTAGTTGAAACTGTTCTGAGAAAACATGAAACACTACAAGTTTTGGTGCTCAAACTCAAAGCTGGAATTGATAGGTAGCAAAGCTCACAATGGTCACGTAAAGCAGACTGGAAAGATTTTTCCTAAAATTCACATGGTATACTAAGACAGTTTCATGTATATCTGGATCTTATTCCTCACTACCTAAATAAGTCAGAATGCACCTGTTTGCTCCATCTTAATTCTCAGCTTCATTTTTCTGATTGTCGGAAAGTTAGTGTAGGAAAATCTGGAAGTTGCTCACCAGGACCATATTTTAGGGACCATGTGACCTGAACAGTAGTACCTTGAACTACCTTGTAGCCTTGCAGAACAGAGTAATACAAACTTCTACTATGATAAGGGTTAAGGGGATGTATTAGTGTCCTTTCCCCTGCCTAGTCTTCATTTCCTTGCTTTGGGAAGAAAACAGGGAGGGTAAGATTTTGAAATGGGGGGAAAACAATTGTAAGGTTGTCTTAGTGACAGAAGGAAGAGCTTCTTATGTTGGAGGAATAGAGATAGATCATCTTTTCTTGCCTTTTGCTTTGGAGTTACATAGGTGAGAATAGCAAATGGGGGCCTGTCCTCAGAGATATCTTAATGTCTTTTCTTTGAGCCTTTGTACTTTGACATTTGAAAGAAAACCCAAGAAATATTTCTTTCTCAAACTTCTGCGGTATTTCTAAAAGTTACTTGTGCTTTGTCCTCTGAGATAACATTGAAGAATTGAGTAGCGACTGGACAAAGATAAAAAAAAGTCACCAAACCTCACAATGTCTTCCATCATAAATTGCTGTAGCTGATTTCTCACACATTTTCTTACTTCACTGATAACTGTATGTTGCTTAAAAAGAAGAAATTTTCTATCTATGACACACACAAATGCTGTATGAACCTACCATTTATTGATGGGTTCCAAATAAATGTATTTTGTCCACACTACTACAGCTTCTTATTTTGAAGGCATAGTGTTACAGTTATAAAAAAAGGCAAAGCAAACAAAAAACCCACTTAAAATTGAAGCATAACTTAAGTATTAGCTTTTATTAAGATAGATAATGATGATGTAAGATCTTAGCAAAAATACCTAAATGATTTGTCAGAGAGGGAATGTGTCTAGGTATATGTAATTGCTTCCACATTTTTTCATTTTTTTAGAAAATACTTTTTATGTGTTTGCAAGATAACTCCCACTCAGTGGCTGGTGAAGTGCTCCAGTTTTTTAAGCAATATAATGAGCAGCTAGTGAGGATGGTTTTCCCGGCTGCCAAAGGGTTTCTCAGAGTTACTGTGACTGCCATATTACTGTCAAGCTGTCATGGACTAAGTGATGTTTTTAAAGCATGTTTGGTGGGTTTGTGAGTAGCTGGTTTTTTGAACGCTATGGAAATGCTAGCTGTTTCCTAAAATACTAAGACACAAAAGGTGAAATGCAGCTAGATGTGTTTGGCTGTGCACAGTAATCATGAGTGTGAGATGTAAAGGAGGAACTGCTGTTTTTCCAAGAGGATTGCATCATTTAGCTTAAGACTGAATTTCCGCCTAAGGTGATGACATACCCAAGATCCTCCATAGAACAGTCGCCCTCTTGGCCTCTCCCAGAGTTATGTGATACAGAAACTATCATCTAATCAAGATGCTTTTATAGTTCATCACTAATAGGCATTTTTGGGAGGGGATGAAGTTTGAAAATGTAATGTGGATCTATCACTGCAGTACAGAGCACTAATGGCTCCAAATGAAGACAAAGCTGCTGTTCATTGATTATTAAAAGTGCTGTATAGAGAAGTTTGGAGAAGAAGATTTTGGTTATGTCAAACCAGTTTCTGGCCGTGCTGAGATTAGACATTTAGTGTTTAAATATCATCTGTAAAATTTGATATTCTCACCTTGAAAGGTGTAATGCCTGTTTTCAAGAGCACTTGAATGGATGTCATGTAGAAGCCCTCAGAACAATAAGAAGTTTGCTGTATTAAAGTTTAAGGCTATACATTTTGTGATTGGTTATCCATGAGACTCTGAGGGGGAAAACTGAGTGTTTGATCAGACAATCTGTCTAGTGCTTCCTAGTGTAGAACCCTTTGTTTTGCAGAGTTGCTTGTGTTAATTATATGTGTGACTTACATATAGTATGCACAATTTTTTCTTTTTAATACATAGCTCACTTAGCAGATTATCACCCATTTTGCATGGAAAGAGAATAACCCACAGGCCATAAAAGTTGAGCCACTGTTAAATAGCCTTCAATTAGTACTGCTCTGTAGAAGTTATGTGAAACTTGGTCTAGTAGAATGCTGTAAAGTGTTTCAAAGTGATCACTGGAGTTGACAAAAAAGACATTAATACATACAAACAGTAAATTTAGAGAAGATAGGCACATAAACTTGTACAGCTTTTGAGTTTTTTTCCTACTCAATACTGTGTAGATTTGAAGTAGAAACACAACCTGTATATACCCTGTAGGTATAGGTAGGTTTCCTGACACCCCTGCATTATTGGGATTGTTATGTTTGGATGAATGGGCCATGGAGCAATCAATGAATCTTTACTTCTAATCTCACTTCTTAGTAATAGCAGTCTTTGCATTTCAGTAGGCATTCTGGTCTAATTTTGCTGCTGCCTTTGTGATACTGCATTGATCTTCTGTGTTCTCTACCATTTGATGTAAGAGTCTAAATCACATACTTCACCATGCACCAGTTAGGCTCTCAGTGCTTCCACTGTCAGTGAGATTTCTGGCAATCTGTTTACTACATTCTTGTCAGTAGGCTGATCAATATACTGAGTCCAGCTGTGCTTTCTATTCCAAGGTAGCTCCTTAAAAACAATTATCTGCCTTGTGGAATGCTAGTGTCTCTTTTTTTTTTTTTCTCTCCTACTAAAATTTCCTTGGAATGAATTTTCTGTTTATCAAGTTTAGTTCTCATAAGGGTGTTTGGACTTTCACAGACACACTCAGAACTGAAAACATCTAAATCTGAGATACTGAAAAGAGCTTTTCATATTAATTTGCTCTTGCTAATGTATTCCAAAGTACATTTAACAACAAGACACTGATCTATACATTTTAAAGTTTTCATCCTAAGAACCAATATTAACTTTTTAACTTCATGAAATGATAAGGTTTCACATCAGTATTTACTTACTAATTAACTGTGTCCCTGAGTGCAGAAGTGCATGCAGCATGCATTTTCAGAGTGGGAAACCTCTTACTTTTCCTGGTTATTTGGGCAAATGGGGTGCAAAAAAATAAGCAATCTTGCTGTTTAAGTCTTGATTGTTTTAGAAGCTTTCTTTAGCTGCCAGCATCTAAAAGCAGAGAAAAGCAACTTTTTCAATAATACTCTTATTTGGCGGACCATATGGGTAAAATTATTTTTGGAAAGAGTTTAAGTAGAAAAAAAATAGATGACACACCAGCTTTAGTAGATTATGCAATACAATGATTATACAAATTATTTCTTCACAGAAAGTGGAAATGTGTTTGGGAGTGTCTTAACATACAGCAACAGATAAGTAACATGTAAATAAAATACACATTTGACTACAGAAAGTGTCTAAACCTGCTTATAGAACTTCCATGGAGTTAGACTGCTTAAAAGAATATTTGTTTAGAGAAAACATCTAATGCAGGAAATCAGTTTTCCTGCTGTTGAAAAGTTAGCCTTATTAAGTACTCTTTGAAAACCCAATTCTGACTTAATGATACACTAATTTGAGCATTATATTGCCTTTTTTATTCTTTTCTAAAATCAGAGCAGTTTTCTTTTTTGTGGTTTTTAACATATATTTTGTTTATAATAAGTAGTAATATTGTTATTCATGGTTGTTGTTTGTGGTACCTAATATTTGGAAGGGGAGGTGTCAAGCAAACTTTAGTTCCTTAATTCTTATACCTGTGTTTTTCACAGTAATTGTCTGACTTGATGGATTTACAGTGTAGTAAGCACATATACCTATGTCTCTTGACTGGCAATCAAATGTCACAAATGTTGGTGGTGTTATAGAAGCATGGCCTTGTTGTGAAAAGACTGGAAAAATGTTTTGTTTGTTTCAATCAGCAATATGAAATTTAGTCTAAAGTAACAGGTTTTTTTAATAAGGTTCATATATTTACATGGTCATGTGGTTGTTTTTTTTCCCTTCTCTGTTTCCTAAATTGAGAAGATGGGAAAGAAATTATTAATACTCAGTGCTGAATATGAGAAACTTAAGCAAATTAGCATGGGGAAAAGAGAACAGTAAGGTAATTGATGGTGGACTTCTCCTGTGAGGAAAGTCTGGGAGAATTTGGTTTGTTCAGCCTGAAGAGAATGCTTTGGAATGACCTAATTTCAGCCTTCCAGCACCCGAGAGCCTACAAGAAATCTGGAGAGGGACTTTTTGCAAAAGCATGTAGTGATAGGAAAAAGGGAAGTGGCTTCACACTGAAAGAGAGGAGATTTAGGTTAGATATTAGGAAAAAAAAGTCTTTACTTGGGAGAGTTGTGAGGCACTAGAACAGGTAGCCCGGAGAGGTGGTCGATGCCCTATCACTGGAGATGTTTAGGACAGACTGGATAGAGCTCTGAGCAACCTGGTCTAGTGACAGGTGTCCCTGACCATGGCAGGGAGATAGGAACTGGGTGATCTTTAAGGTCCCTTCCAACCCAGGCCATTCTGTGATTCTGTGATTGTAAGAATTAAATGGAAAGACCTTTGTTGTAGTTCTGGGTTTTTTTACGGGATGTTGGTAACTTAAGTTGATAATGGCTTAAATATAGCCAATTTTGAGTAGACAGCTTGTTTGGCATCATACCACCATTCTGACAATAAGGAATGTGCTTTTCAGTATATTATCCTGGAAAGATAATGCATTCTACTGTCAGAATCAGTGACATGTATTTGCTGTAGAAAATACAGCAGCAAAACAGCTACTGGTAAGTGAAGTAAACAGCATGTTCCTGAATCACAAAGCCCATTTCAGTTACATGTTTTTCTATATGTTCAGTGACGAACAAGAAACCAGCTCAAGCATCTATTACAAAGGTGAAGCAATTTGAAGGCTCCACGTCATTTGTCAGGAGAACACAGTGGATGCTTGAGCAACTTCGCCAGGTCAATGGTATAGACCCTAATCGGGTAAGTTTGAACAGTTTTCTAGAAAATGAAAATTGAGCTGTTATGTAATGTAGGTATTTTTGAACCAGGCAGTCTCTCTTTTCAAAAGGCATCTGAAAATATAAGGTACAGGTTTAAGTGCAAATTCTCAAAAAAGAAATAACTAAGTGGAATATGTGAAGTAAGTTTTAATGAGAAACATGGGAGGAGGCTAAAACTCAGTCATATGGATTTTTTCTTCTTGTCTTTCCATACTTTTCTTACTACTTTCTCTTTACTTTGTAAAGAGCAAAGTAAGAGCCTTGTTTGCTTCAGCTTTAAGCCTCTTGGGGTCTACTTTGACATGCAGCTGTGCTGTGAGATAGAGCAATAGGTAGAAGTACAGAAGAGGTTGCTGAGATTCAAGTTTGTGAAATCCTATTAATCCTGCATTTTTTCTAGGACAGAGATATTTCAGCCTTCCTTATCTTATGCCAGAAAAAGTGGTAGTGTCCTTTAGCTGCAAATGGCAAGTGAACACTGATTTAAACAAAGAATTACCAGAAGTAAAATATAGCAAATCAACCCTGTATTAAAAAGCTGTGGAATTTTTCCTTTAATTTGGGCTATGCAGCTCACCTCGAGCTATCTCCAGACAAAGTTGTATTAATATGTGTTAGACTTATGAATACAATTCTCCAGTACTAAAACAACATAATAAGAAGTTAAAAATGTGGCCCATATTATGAGCTCACAAATATAGCGAAATATTTTTGTGATTAACTCCCTTGGTTTCTTCAAAGTTGTGCTCTGATCAGCCATCTAAGCATCTTAACTGTGGTGCACCAAATTCTGTCACTACTCAAGTCTTGGTTAGTACCTAAGTGCCTAGTACCAAGTCTAGTTACTACCTAAAGACTTGGTACAAAAAAGAAGCCCTTGGCCACTGCCCTATGAAGTGCAAGTAGTGGAATTATATTTTCTGTGGGTTAAAAACAAAAGCTACGAAAAAAAGCAAAATGACAAAGAGATAAGGGATAAGAGTTTTAGGTCCTTTTACAGCATCTGCTATGCAGCTGTGTACATAACAGATTGAAAGTCCTACCAAGCTCTTCAGCTTAGAAATGTTTCTTTCAAACTCATCTCCCTGTGAATTCCTAGTGTCATCAGTTGGAAAAGATCATTTACTACATTAGATTGCAAAACAATATTTCAGAAATATTAAATATATAGTATGACATCTTGCATAAAATCCTTTTATTTTGGCAGCCAAATGTGGTATAGAGCTGCACTGTGATTTGTTCTGGGAGTGGCCTTTTGCTCGTGTTATCCTGAGTCCTTTGCAACACTTCATGAAAATGCATTATATACAATAACTAGGACATGTTATTTGCTTAGAACTTAGCTTATTTGTTTGGTTGAGCATGGAGAGCAGAGCCACATCTTCTATAATATAGTGTGACCATAGATGTTGTGTTGAGAAGCATAAATGCTTGCATAATATAGAAGACACAAATAACTATGTATCTGAAGATAGCAAGGATTTCTTAGGAGAATTTGACTTTTAATGTTTTGATCTAAATTATTTTTGTTTTCAGATTTTTGTCATAGCTGACTATTCCTCATTAAAAATAACAGTTAAAAAACCCTTCCTGCCTGTTTAGTCTTTTTCATTCAAAAATATGCAGTAATACCAGGATGGTTATTAGTTGCATGACCTTTCTGCTTTTTGCAACACAGTACATTTTAAAAAATGCCTTTCTCCAAATCATTTTTAAAACTGGAATAGTAACAGTCTGGTTTTATTTTTTTTTTTCTAGGATTCCCCAGAATTCGATTTACTATTTGAAAATGCATTTGACCAATGGGTAGCAAACACAGCTTCAGAAAAATGCACATTCTTTCAGGTTCTACATCACACTTGTCAGCGATACCTTACAGACAAGAAGCCAGAATTTATCAACTGCCAGTCTAAAATTATGGGAGGTAAGTGAATCAAAGCTTAATACTTTGCAGTTGGACATGAAATTCTTTGCATGTGATTTATTCTGTGTTCAGATAGGCTTGCAGCCTAGTGACATCTTGGAATCATGGGTCTGAACATGCTAACGTAGCAGTAAACTTCTAGGCTTCAGCATTTCTCCATCAAGCACCACTTCACACTCTTCTGTTACTTTTTCATTCCTTTCATTTTAGCTGCTGAAACTGATAACAGATACAGATAACATTGTCAATCAATAGTTTTCTTTTAGTGTCTTCTCAAACTAAGAAAAAATGTGCAGAATTTCTTGTGTCTTCTGTCATTCTTTCCTTTTCCACGTTAATAGGATGTCCTTTGTTTTCTTTTTGGTGTGGTGAGGAGGGAGCTACATTAATGGGTGAAGATATACTGAACAATTTTTCTATTTCATATGTGAAGTCTCATGTTGGTTATCTATTTGCTCATTTTTTCACTTCCATTCTTCCTGCAAATATGTTGTCATTATTAAACCACAACACCTTTTGCCTTTGAACTTGTATTATTCTCCTAAGCTTGACCTGTCCAAAATTTAAGTTCCTGATTCAACTGACCCAGTATTAACTTTATCCTAAACAAGTGTCATCACAGTGGAAAAAAATTGCCACTGAGGTTTATAAATATATGATTAACTTCTACTTTTCAACACATGCTAGACCCTACCATGTCCCATGGAGCACACCCACATTCTCCTTTTGACAGCTTCCTAGATAAAGTGGGAGTATTCAGTAATCCTCTGATAGCAGATGGTGACCATTTCCATATTCCTTACGTGTCATTCTGACTGGGCACAAGTCTGGTCTGTGTGTACACACACAGTGCTGCATATAGACATTGTATAGGAAATAATAAATCTCCTCATGGATACAGTGCTTCTGCTGTTCTTCACACTATCAACTTTTGCCTCACACTGGGTGATACACTCCCTGTGGGTTGGTTTAAATTTGACAGAAACTGTAAGAACTGTAAACCAAGTAATAGTTGACCATAAATTTCAGTGACTTGCTGTGTGTCAGCCTCACTGAGCCAGCTGTTTATATCAAAATGCAATTAGTCCAAAACCTGAAATACCAAGAGGTATTTTTTGGAGTATATGTTAAAATGTGTTGTCAAGCTCAAATTCATCCTGACTAGAGAAAGTAAGGTCCAAACGTAACTAAGCAAACCAAAGAACATAGACCTGAGAATGTAGTTTGAAATACATTATATCCAGTTGAGAATTTACTACTTGGTTTTTTTTGTTGTTGTTGTTACTGTTATGTTGGTGTATTTTGCTAACTAGTCAAAGCAGTATATTCAAACCATACTTAAATCTTGGTGTGGCCAGATTTCAAGATGAGGCTTGTCACTTCATCCCCTCAGCCAAAGTAGCATAACATTTAAAGTGATATTCTTGTGAACTTTCTGGGGATGTGAAAAGTAATACCTTTTCTTTTGGATGGTTAGGCAGTTTAACTTCTAATACTCAACAAAATTTTTAAAAAATAAATTATTAGAAAATATATATTCATGTACCCATAGGGTTTTTTTAAGTCATTATATACATATGCTCATCGTATGTGTAATGTATGTCTTGTAGCTAATGCATATTTTCAAAAATAAAAAAAATTGCCACCAAAGAACACTTTTTCCTAAGTGGAACTGAAGATGAAGGAACTTGAAGGGTTTGTCTACAAGCCTACTTATCTTATTAAACCTTATTCCTTCCTAAAGGATAAGAGTGAAGAAAGTGAAATTCATGCTGATCCTGTTTCTGCAGGAAGTGCTTAGGAGCCTAGCTTTTAGTAAGTAAGGGTGTTCCAGTGGAACTCCAGACCCTCTTCGTGGCCTTCCTCCTCTTATCTCCTCTCTCTCTCTCACACACAGACACACACACACACACTTCCCCCTATGGACCAGAGCCCTGCCACTGACTCTCCTTCTGCAGAATCATTTTTTGCCTTATTTTCGTTTGCGTGTCCTGTAAGTATAGTCTGCAGAGTTAAATAGACTAGACTGTTTTCTGTAGCTTCATTAATGACATCAATACTTGCAGCAGTAATGAGAACTGACGGTGTGGGTGCTAATTCCAAATTCAAGTTTAGGCAGACTGTAACAAGATTGCTCCTACTAGTGTCTTATACTAAATATTTCAAGTTTGTCTTTTGTTTAGAATTTAGGTGAGACCTCTCCATAGCTTACATGCATTCTGGATGTTGTGGTGGAGAAGAAAGGCAGGGTTTGGGGCTAGAGGGCTTTTTTTTGACTGATTTTCCCCTTATATACCTGCATAACATACAGGTTATGATACTGGAATGTGTCTAATTTGGAGTATCTTTGTGTTATGTTGTTATTTGGTGGCCATGGTAAGTTGTATTGCTTTTACATCAGTTAATATAAAAAGCAAAGTTGGAGATGACTGGTGTGCAGAAATTTCATCATTTAGAGGTCGTGTTCATTGGAACAGCTTGATTCTTGACATGACATTAAACTGACATTGAGGGTGCATTTGACTCATTTCTGGATAGAAACTTGAGATACAGCTATAGAAGCTCTTTAAAGATTAACTCTGGGCCAAACATTTGCTGCCACCTTTAGATGCATATTAGAAATGCATTTGGTTTTAAGCTTTGTCCTGCCTATATGCGTTGGTATTTAACAATTGTTCTGCTGAATTAATCAAAATATTCCTGGAAACCCAAAATGATGACATCTTTACCTTTGTAACCTTTTCTGTAGGACACCCTGCAGGAGTTATTAATGAATCACTATTTTTCCTCCAAGAATAAAATGCCAGTGCTAGAATGGTAATGAGTACTTTTTCCATACAATATTACTCATCTTGGCTTACCATATCTGAGACCTGCTAAGCCTATAGTGGTGTTTGCCGTACTGAGCAAGATCAATGACTGACTCAAGGAGACCAATGAAAACTTGTGTTAGGAATTGCCCTGAGCATCCTGATCTAGTGGGTGGCGTCTCTGTCCATGGTGGGGGTTTGGAAATAGATCATCTTTAAGGTCCCTTCCAACCCAGGCCATTTTGTGATTCTGTGAATTAGGATGGGAAAAAAGATAATTGTTGCCCTCCCCCTGTCAAGTGTCTGGTGGTTGGTTGTTCGTGTCAGTTCTCACCTGACAGACATTGAAAAAAGTGTGTATTTGAACATATTTACTCTTGCAGGTATTCACATGTAAATTAATTCTGATGGAAGTGAATTTTACCCCCAAAAAATTAAAAACTAAACAAACAAAAAATAGCAACAACAAAGGTAAATTATCTGCAATATCTGTTATTTTGGTGGTGTTTTGCTGGTTTGAAATGACCAATCAAATTTAATCATGTTCCCATACACAAACAATTTTTTTTTGCAGTTTATTTAGGTATTTCTTGCTAACATATAAAAAATACTCAGTTATTGCCATTCTAGAAATTAAAATATTAGAAACTAATTTTCTGTTGCCAAAGACCATTTCAGATGCTTGCTTTTATGCCCTGCATATTCATGTCAAATTAATTCTGCTTTGCAGTTTTAGTTAACTATATGTATTTTAGTGATCTTAAACATAAAAGCCATGTGTTAAGATTAGAATGGATAAGAACAGTTGAGACCTTTTTCCATAGAAATTTGGCATATAATCAGAGCTCTAAATTAACTTCTAAAAGGGGAAACTGTAAAAAAAAAAAAAGAGGTACATTATGTTCTTGCAAAATCTGTAGGGATACATAAATTGAGAAGGTTGGTTCATTATAAAGGTTGGTTCCTTTTTCTGATCCATATAAGACAAGGTAATGTAGAAAGCATTAGGCAACATATTTGCTTGACTTTCTGAATTGACTTTTCTAATTGAGGTATTATC
Source organism: Promerops cafer (assembly GCA_013398275.1). Taxonomy (NCBI): domain Eukaryota; kingdom Metazoa; phylum Chordata; class Aves; order Passeriformes; family Nectariniidae; genus Promerops; species Promerops cafer. Next base: position 2,300,556 of record VZSE01001561.1, read on the forward strand.
TTCAAGATGCAGAATATTGCTGTTTGCCATAGAAATGGGTTCTTTTTTTTTTTTTTTTGTATGTAGTTGTATTGATGTAGGAAGGTGGAGACAGTAAATTCTATGATGATGTTGAACCCTAGAAGAATTCCAAATTGTGTGAATGTAGCTGGCCTGGAAAACTATAAATAACAGCCTTTTTTTTTTTTTTTTTTT
>VZSE01001561.1:2300976-2467725 GCA_013398275.1 Promerops cafer
AAAAAAAAACCTTTTTTTTTTTTTTTTTTTTTTTTTTAATTTGAACATTTATTAGCACTAAGACCAAATCATGACCAAAAAAATAAAGTATAAAGAAAATAAAAAATCCCATATCTATGAATATCCTACCCACAACAAGGAAAACTAGCCTGGCTCCCATGTTGTGTCAAAGGGAATGAATGCTGGAGATCATATCCTCCAGCTGTTCAGTTAAGGTGAAATAAAACTACCTGGACTCATAAACTAATGATGATATTGATAAAAAGTTTGCAACATGTTTCAAATACCTCTCTGCAGGTAGCTGGTATTTGCTGTGCTTTCCTATAGGAAGTTGATGATAAGTAAGCTAAAGGTTGATGTTTTTCTTCTTTACTCATCGATGGGTCTTAGCACACCTGAGTTATGACACACTCAGTTTGTCAGCTCTCCTCAAGGACTTCTTGAGGTGCTTCTTACCCAGAGGTGGAATTTATCTTGAATGTAATTTATGATCATAGTGGCACAGCTATTCACTGCCAGTTTTACCCTGATTTATTTTACTAAGATATCTTTCACTGTTTCACCTCACCTAGTGTCATTAGTTTAGTGTTTTTGATAGATTTAGAAGGTGCAAGTCTGATTTACACATACTCAGTATATTTATACTTGCATAGATACATTTGTGTATGGATAAAACATAGGCTTGGGTTTGAATATGTATTTTACAGCATTTTGGAATTCATCAGTTTTTGCTTAAAATGAGATGAATTGCCAGTTCTGTTTTGTGCTGCTGAGCATTACTTGATTGGTGAAAGCTATCTTCTGGTCACCTTTGTGTGTAACCAAGCAAGACCAGACAGAGTTTCTTCACCCTATATAAAGCTTTCTTTAATCTAGCTGACCTCTGATGTGGAAAGGTGACAGTCCATGTTCCTAATGGCTTCAGAACTATTAGAAATGTAAAATAGAATTGCTTTTCTATTTCTTTTAAAGAAGGAAAAAAGCAGCCTTGGTTGATAGACACATCAGTAAAAGGGAAAAATCCACCTCCTGAAGCCCAGCTGTTTCAAAAACTAAAATCTTCTTTCCTGTTCCTGCAACTTGGTATTTCTTATGTTTCCATGTTAGTTCACTGTTACATCATTTAATGCAACATTTTTCCCCCTCTGGAAAGTGAATGCAAGTGGTCCATCAATGGTAATAACTATTCAAAATACCTCTATGGAACATATTTTGTTGAATGAACCCAGGTCCATTTTTCAATATTTCTGAGCTTCTTAGACCCTTGAAAATAAATTTTGAATAAATTCTCAGGTCACTTGAGACCAGAAAACTCAAATGAAGCATTAAATAACAGCTTTTTCTTAATGACACTGCTCTGAATATTTGACCTCATCTTGTTTGTAAATCAAACAGCCACTAGCTCATTTGAAATAAGCAGACATATATTGTGCTTAATGAGTTGCTGTATAGTTGCTGCAGAGTTATCCTTTTGTTATCTTTTTGAATTTTAATTCTTCCCAGTGTCTGTTGGAAAGGATCTGTCTAAAGAATCACTTCTCAGTCTTCTGTATGAAAATCCTGTATGCCATGTTTTTCGTTATCAGTCCCTATGAAAGTCATAAGGCAAAGGCATTACTATATATTGGAACAAAGTCAATAGGAAGTTTGAATTATCTTGTACTTGTTGTCCAGCATTGTCTTCTTTCAAAAAATCATTCTAAACTTTGTACATTTGTAGTTCCTCAATGGCTATCAGGACTTCATTAGTGTGGACATTTTCAGTCTTCTGAACTACTTCTGTTGACACAGATAGGATCAGTTCAGTATGCATAATGGCTCTTTCTACTTTGATAGCATAGGTCATTTCTCTTCCGAAGCATTTTAGCATTTTCTTTACCTTTCACAGTTCCCATATTGATAAGAAAGTAGAAGACCTTGTTTGGATAGTCTTATTTACTAACATAAGCAAAACTAAATCTACAAGAAAGAAACACTATCAAGTGTTTTATTGCTGAACAATAAAATACTCCGTATTTTCATTTCTTTCCTCCATTTCAATTCTGTGTACATAATTTATTTTTTTTAAGTCTGTTGGCAATGCTGATGCATAAAATAGCCCATTTCAATTCTGTCTAATTCTGTTTTCCATCCCTTGATTTTAACAGTCCTAGGTTAATTATATGTATTCAGCATACACATTGGAATAGAATGTTAGTTTCTACTCTTCTTTGACTTCAAAAAAAAGTTAGTTCTTAGGTGTCTAGGATCTTTCATTTGGTCTCCAAACGAATATGTATATGAAAGCTTGCTCCTAACCCAGCTTTCTAAGCTCTTTAGATTTCTGACATCGAAGAGGTAAATTTAAAATACGGAAATGCAGACAGTCTGTCTAGGTAGCAGAGAAAAATGTCTTCCAAGCTACTTAAGCCATTTGAAAAATAACTCACAGAATTTACTTGCAGTGACTTGATATTTTGATATTCATGGATTAGCATTATTGTTTAATATAAAATGTTAAGAAATGGAACACAGTGTTTAGTCCTGGTGATGTCTTAGGTTGAAGTGTTGGATTTTTCAGAATTACTTAAAAAAGGATTGTTTCAGAATGCGCACTGTGGCATGATAGTAATTTTCTAAGTAGGTAATTTACTGGTTTTCTGTCTCTCTTCACAGTATTTAAACTCACTCATAAAATGCAAAACAGATTGGATGTACATCACCTTCACTCACTGTAGACTTTATTGCATTACGTATTTTTCTTTGTTAAAATAATACATAGTTGATGGATCTGTATAACATTTTCTGTTCCCTCTCCACTGCCAGACCACTAACATCAAATGAGTTTTTTCCATATTTGCTTTTAGTTATGTTTGGCAAAGATATAAAATGACTACCTTGACCAGGTGGTGCTTTTGCTAATCAGTACATACTCTGTTTGCACACCTATATAAACACTATTCTTTCTGTTTCCTTCTCCCCTCCTTCCTTCTCCTCTAAAGGCTGGTGCTAATATGATGCTTTAAAACTGGTTATAGATTTGGGCAGGAAGGTAGAGAGTGTAAAGTTCTCTACAGTGTTGACTTAAGGTTGCCAGTTTGGAGAATCATTGCTGGCCTGGACAGGTTTTTAGTAGTATATGCTTTCACTTCAGATAAATTAAGGTCTTTCAGACTCCCTTATCCCCCTTCTGGGACCATAGCAGACTTCTCTTCATTCACTGTGAACTTCAGCTCACAGTTAGTTGGCTGTTGAGTTCCTGGATACTGTGATTGCTCTACAAGGTTCATGCTTGATAGTCATGCAAAAGTGAAGAAATTTTATTCCATCAGTTTCTCATTTAGAAGATTTTCTCGAAGTTGTGATTAATAAAGTTCATGCAAACATGTCAAGCACAATTCAGCTAGTGAGTAGAGTCCTAGCCTTAATCTAGTTATAATAGTCTGGAAATCAGGGGATTTACTCAGGTCCTAGACTTCACAGCCTCTTCTGGGTGCAGCTGTGACAGTATTGTTTGCAAGAGCCTGGGTAGCTAGGGTCAGTCCACCTCTGGAATGGCTACATAGACTGAGGTCATTGCAGGAATCTGAAATACACACACATTCTTCAGTCAGCCAATCCAGGAAAAGTGTGTACCTTTCTTTTTATTAGCTTTTTTTGGTGGAAAATAGGTTAAACTCAAAGCTAAAACAAGAACTGGGATGTTACCCACTTGACTGATTTTTTTTTTTTTTTTTTCCCCATCTTAAAATGTACCTTGCAAATCTAAGAAGCTGGCTTGGCTAATGAGAGCAGAGGAAGAAATTTATCTCTGTTATCAATAAGGCTTATCTTATTTTGTTGCTTGCTAATGAAGATGCTGAACAGTCAGGATGATAATTTTGCCTCCTGCATCCTCTGTAATTGGTAGGACCATTTTAAAAGTATAATGTTGTGATGCACAAGGTGTTTTGTTATTGTTAGAAATAACTTGCAAGCATCTGTTTAACTCCTGGGGTTATAGGTATTATTTAACTACTAGCAGGAATAAAATATGCTTTTTCTTCATATAAGAGTTGAGATAAATTTGCCCTCTTTTGGCCCTAAAGGTACAAGATTTCAGATACACAAAAATAAATACTGTGCAGATGTAAATAATGTTCAGAAGCAATGAAATGACAAACTAGGGTTGCATAAGAACATGCTACAATATAAAATATTCTATGTTACTATGACTGATATTAAAGGCTTCATTTCATGTGTTACAAATCAGGAAGACTGAAAAGTATGGGTTCAAATCTTAATAGTTTTATTGAGGTTTAAAGAGCAATGATAATATACTGGTTGTTGTTTGTTTTTTTTTTTTTCCTTTTTCTATCTTATATGCTTTGGACAAAATACCGGATTAGATGAATTTTTAATATAGAAGTCTCTTTGCATCAACATAATATGCACTATTTACCTGCCTTTTTATATTTACATCTGTTCCTGGCCATTTCTGGTATTGATGGATATTAAAAGATCCAGATGTGTCAGAAGAAATTGCCTAGCCCTCAGGAGAGCAGAGGAAAGTACTGTAACCAGTTTAAATTTGAGATCACTTTTTACTCTGAAACCTGTATTACTTTTCAGGGCAGAATAAGATTTTTACAAACGTGGAACTTTTGCTTGTGTACCTTGGGAGTACAATCACTCTTAATGTTGCATGATTGGTAAAGGCTAAATTAAGTGCAGAATATGTACCACTTACCTCAGAATAGTTACCAGACTTGGTAACTAATGCTTTTTGAAGGCCATAAACTTTCCAGATTCAGGTGCAAAGACTTCAAAGAAAGTGAGCGTCCATGGCAATCCTCCTGTTCAGGCTGTGAGACTTCTAGATTTTATGGGAAGTAAGTTATCTTTGAAAGATAAATTGAGAAGTTGATGTTCAGATTTAAGTTCAGATTCAAGTTTTCAAAGCTGGAAATCGAGTGACAATTCTACTTTTTATGAATGTTCTGTCTTTCAGATCACTTAGTCATCCTTTCTGGATGATAATTTAAATATTGAAATTATCTAGAGAACATTGCATTTGTGTGATACGGGAATTCATTAAGTTGTAAGAGTGTATTATCTTACAGGATTACAATCACGGGAGTACTGTTTCTATAATCTTCTACGTATTATCTCAAGCTGTTTAATAAGGCTTTCACATGGCTGTTTAAGAGAGGTCAGAAATGTTTTTTTCTGTTTGGGTCTTTTTAGTAGCTCTTTCCTCTTTTATTCAAGAGAGGTCTTAACCAAGGCTGTCAGCACAGCACCAATATATATGAAAGGATGTGTAACAGTTGGCAGGGAGGTGACAGGGATGAAGACGGAGGGGAAGAACGTGTTTGTCCTGTGGACCTTTATAATCAGCTCTTGTGTTACAGATGTGATGGAAAGCCTTAGCTTATGTTTGTCTAGGAAACGTAACTCTCTGGTAATGATGATTTCAATAAAACAAATGTGCTCAGCAAGGAGAAGCAGCTAATGGATGTGTGAAGTGCCACCATCAGTCGAAACTTCATCAGTCTAAATACGTTGATTTTGAAATACTGTAGCTTCCTGAGTTAGATGCCTAGAGTTCACTTAATCCTTTATAATTATTGTGGTGTTTCTTGGGTATCATTCCAGACTAAGTTGTTCCTTATTGTGAGCAGTTTCATGACAGTCTTAGCAGTGGAAGAGATTTGCATTCATGTCTTCAGTGCCATGTTGCAGTAATGAACACTTCTCAACTTTTTTTTTTATGGCATAATTATTTCTTCTAACAAAATGTATGATTTTGATTGGTGAATATGGCTAATACGTGGGAGTCACCTGAACCTTGACAGACTAGGAGAAACTTACAGCAATTAATCTCCTGATTAGCAAAACCTGTAATTTCCTTTTGAGCTTTCTGTGGTCACTTGCTTTGTTCTGAAGTGTTGTTTTCAGTGATTCAGTATGGTTTGGAGGGTGGAAGAAGGGATTGGGTTTTTATAAAATACTGTCTATAAGAGCAACATTCAAGGTGTTTTTTATTGACAGTAGTTGATTGAAACAGATGAGAGTAATGTGCATAATTAGAAGAAAAAACTATTCAGGCATAAACATATCAGTCGTACCAATCTTAGGTGATTGGGGTGTTGCTGAAATACTGCCCTTAAATGTATAGGTCCTGGATTACCCTGAGGACAGGGCTGGCACAGCCAGTCACTCTCAGGTCAGATGCTGCATTTTTCATTTGATGTTTTCCAACCATTGCTCTTGACTGATTTCATCCTGACCTTGACCACTTCTTACTCAGTCTTCATTCTTACTCCTGAGCCGTAACTTTCAGTTTATGTGGTAATAGAAGTTGGTGGTTTTGAATATGCTGCTTAAATAGCAAACACAGAATTTTCAAAGTCACTTACTTGATGAAGAAATAGCAATCTGTTGACAAATACACTGTTCCATGCCTCCATTGTAGCAGGTTAATGCATTATGTTTCTCAATAATAATTAACACTACTTAAGCAGAAGCTCAATCAATAGTATTGACACAATGTCTGCAAGAGCTACCTTTGTTTAGAAAAACCCTGTAGTTCATCTTCAGGGCATGTTGCTGTCTAAATCTCCCACTCACCCTAAAACAAACGTCAATACTTCGGTGAATTCAGTTTGAAACAAAACAACAAAATTCCATCAGGAGACATATCAACAGTTTGGACTGCCTTGAGTAGGAAAAGTGTATTAGAGCTTGTATTGGTTTTGGCTGGGATGGAGCTTGTTTTTCTTCATAACAACCAGTACTGTGTTGTACTTTAGATTTGTGACCAAAACTGTGTTGGTAACACACCAGTGTTTTAGGTGAGGTGTGCTTACACAGTGTCAAGACCTTCATGGTCTCCTCCTTCTGCCTGCCTCCCAGCAGGGGGAGGAGGGGACACAAGCAGGGAAACTGACCAAGGAGATGGTCCATGCTGTGAAACAGCATGCTTAGTAATAAAACTGGAGGGGAAACTGCCTTTTCCCAAAGTAAACATTGCTCAGGGACTAGCTGAGCATTAGGCCAGTGGTGAGTGTTGGATGGTGACTGATTCTTTTTGCATCATTTGTACCATAGGCATTCATTAAAAAGTTTGGGGTTTTTTAAATACTAAATATAACTCTTCATAGTAGTCACTGGTTGGGGGATTTTCTTATCCTATATGAAATCTATTTCACCATTCTGAATATTCCCTATGGAAAAATGTTCTGATTTTGAATCAAATTTCTTTGAATATTTCAGCTTGTGGTCATGAAGAAATGTAGTAAGTACAGCATTTTGCTAATGGCAAAAATGGCTGGAAGAATTCAACCAAAAAAAACTCATACCTTTTGTTTATAGGATGACTTCAATGTAAATAAAAATTTACATGGGACTTATCCCACTTCCAGTTATTTTACCTGTCAGCTGATGAAAATCAGCAAAGCTTGCAAGTTTTTTCAGTGTTCACAACTCTCACAACTCTCACTTGTGACCCCAGGGGAGCAGCATTTAAGATGAATATTTAAATTTGTTAGCTCATTCTCAAACAGAAGCTTGCCATGGTGTGTAGCTGCTGTTCTTTGTTTTAACTACACGTTCTGCTTCTTGTCAGGTTGGCTGTAATAGTGGTATTGCTTGAGATCCTGCTGAATTCCAGAACTTTTCCAGTGTAAGCCTCTTTAACTCAAAATTGTCATAATGGGTAAATGTCACTGCACAGTAAGATTTTAGGACATTAGTGGTTTTATACTCCCCAAGAAAATTACCCTTTCTAGGGAACAAATCAGGCTTTCTTCCTGCAGGGTTTTCAAAGCTATTATATACAAAGTTTTTTCCCATTTGGATCTTCAGAAATGAAATTTTTCCCAAAGGTACAAATTTATGTGAACTTAATAATCTTGACTGTAATGGTTTGTCATTAATATAAGCACTAAACACAGAATTATAAGGGTTGGAAGGGAACTCTGGAGATCATCTAGCCCAATCCCCCATTTAATATTAATCATCACAATTGAATGTAATTTAATACTGATTTTAATTTTTCAGGGTATATCTATAAGAAGATATTTGCTTAAAAATCATAAATTTGCTGAAAATACACTAAAAGTAACAGCATAATCCACATACCTCACCCCCACCCCAATATTTTCTCCAGAGTAATGATCAGAGACAAATTCCTATAATAGAATGATGCAAAGATATGCTAAAGTAATTTTTCTGATTCTACTGTTTGAAATTCGACTCTGTAATTAGTTAAGCTCTTCAAAAACATGAATAATTTACGTGATATTGCTGTGAAGTACTGAATAAAAGAAAATCTCAGTAGAGCAGGAGGTATTTTAGTTACCAAGATATCAATGAAAAAAATCTTTTTTGTTTTATTCTGATGGCCCCTATGTTATTTAATATCACTATTTAAAATAAAAGGGCACTAGTATCAGAGATAAAACTTCCTTTTTCTTACAACTGCAGCAGGAAAGCTTGTCCTACTTATCTGCCCATAGAAGAGATTTTTATAGTGCCTTGCAGAACCATAACAAGGGTTGTTTTTTTTGTAATAAAGCTGTTTCTAGATCTGAGATTTTGCAAACCACACTGAGAAATGTGAATACATGGTGTTTGCTAAGCAATAAAAATACTGAACTGTTGAACCCTTAAGGTTATTAAGGTAATTTATTTTTTCGTGTTTTTAGGGGTTTTTTTATTTTTTAAGACCTCATCTCACAACTTAATTAAATTTTATTTCCTATGGTCTGCAGAAGTCATTCTGTTCATGTGCTGCTTTCGGCTTTGTCAGCTAATTGTCTGCAGTGTTTCAGGCTATGTTGATTTTCTTTCATTTCTGTGTTTCTGGTTTGCATGTATTGAAATAGGGCAGTTAAAACAGCAGAAATCATCCAGATGTATTTGATATGTTGAAGATGATACTGTTTGAGGTACAAGCAGGGGTGGTTCTTTTTTAAAAGAAGTTTATAGTCAAGATGCATGCAAAGATACTCTTTGACTCAAGAAAACCCCAAAGCCACAAATAGTTGTAGACTTGGAAAATATTCTAGATAAGTATCACTATGTATTTATTTTGCTCTAAAACTTTATTGAAAACGTCTGCTGTTTCTTGCATAATTGTCCATTGATTTTTGTTAACATCTTCAGGAGTTTTCTTGAAATGTAAAGAACATTCAAATCAGATCAGTGCAAAATGTATTTAGTCTTGTATTTTGTCTTTTATAGCAACATTGTGGTTTAGGAATGGTATTCCCCTCTCTAGTGCTCCAGCCAAAACTGCAACAGCATTTGCTTCCTCTCCACCTCCAAAGAACAAAAGGCAAAGATTATGGTTTGAGATAAGAAAAATTTACTGAAAACAATAAGATAAGAAAATGAATAATAACAGCAAGAATACTAATAACAAATAATCAAAGCTAACTACACTTATTTCCTTCTCAGAAGTAGGTAGTTGCTGAATGTTTTATTAATGCATGTACAATTAAAATTCAATGCTTATGTTTGCAAATCAGTCACTGTAGAGTCTTACCACTAATGTAAAGATAAATCTCTGCATTGAGCTGAAATATATTTGATACAGCTAATAGAGAATGTGATGAACCTTTTATGAATGTGTGATAAAACAAATTATGCAATCTAAATAATGGTATCTCTAGAGACCAATTCGTTTCTTTGCATACTTGATTATGATAGTATTCCTGTATCTTTCAGGCATTGGGTATGGTGGCTAAAGGATGTACTTTCCATTCTGCATGATAAAAGTCCTAAAGCTGACTTCATGGGGTGTGAGAGCCTCTTGACACAGCTTGAATTGTAGAATATCCTGAGTTGGAAGGGACCTACAAGGATCATCAAGGTTCAGTTCCTGGCTCTGCACAGGACACCCAAGAGTCACACTATGTGCCTGAGAGCATTGTCTAAATGCTGCTTGAGCTCTGTCAGGCTGGTGCTGTGACCACTGACATGGGGAGCCCATTCCAGTGCCCAACCTCCCTCTTGGTAAAAAGCCTTTTTCTAATATCCAAAATAAACTGAAGAGGTCAATGCCTGCCCCTCTTCTTCCCATCATGAGGAAGTTAGACTTCCTGTAGACTGCTGTGAGGTCTGCCCTCAGTCTTCTTCAAGCTGAACAAGCCAGGTGACCTCAACCACTCCTTGTATGGCTTCTCCTCTAGATCCTTCCACCATCTTTGTAGTCCTTCTTTGGACACTCTCCAATAGCTTTATATCCTTTGAGTGTTGTGGTGCCCAAAACTGCACACAGGACTCAAGGTGAGCAGAGCAGGACAATCCCCTCCCTTGCCCAGCTGGCCATGCTGTGTCTGATGCACCCCAGGACAGGGTTGGCCCTCCTGGCTGCCAGGGCACTGCTGACACAGATTTAACTTGACATTGACCTGGATCTTTCCATGGCACTGCTCTCCAGCATCTTGTTCCTCGGTCGGTACATAAATCCAGGGTTGCCCCATCCTAAGTGCAGAATCCAGCACTTTCCTTTGTTGAGCTTCATGTGGCTGGTGGTTGCGTGGCTCTCTAATTTGCCAAGGTCTTTCTGCAGGGCTTCTCTGCCTTTAAGGGAGTCAACAGCTCCTCTCCATTTAGTATTGTTTAAAAACTTACTCAGTATACCTTTGAGTCCTGCATCCAAGTCCTTTTTGAAGATGTTGAAAATTGGGCCCTGCAGAACCCCACTAGTGACAGGTCACCAGTCTGATGTCACCCCATTTACTGTAACCCTTTGCACCTGAGCCGTGAGCCAGTTGCTCACTCATCACATGATGTTTTTATCCAGCTGTGAGCTGGACATTTTGTCCAGAAGGATTCTGTGAAATACAGTATGAGAAGCTTTACTGAAATCCTAAAGGATTCCATCAACATGGAAAACAGTTCTCAGGATGTTTTGAATCAGAGTAGTTACCTCCTGAAAACTGGCTTAAAAGTTTTGCAGGTGGTAGATTATTTATTCATAGGAATGATTTTCCAGTATGTCCAGTGCAAGTGTTGCTATTCCTGCAGTGATACTAATACAGGGATGAGGCATAGTCAGTCATACCAGCACCACCTACACATGCTCTAGAAATACACTGATCAAATTCCATAGACTACCGACATGTGAGTTTCTGAGTTGTTCATAGACAAGAGCAGATTTTTTTTTTATTGTTTTACTGACATTCCATTGGTAAAGATACTCCAAAAGTAGTTCTTTAGAACAGTCTCAGAATAGCACCTTCTCTGCAAGTCACTGCCCATGAGAAAATACAGCAGATCTTACCTGGAGAGAACACATTATTGTGTTAGCTAGAGGGAAAAACAGTTACTGTCATTGTGCCAAACTTTCAAGTTCATTCTTCTTGCTGAAAATAATGTGGAGAAATAGATACCAATCTTTGGCCACAAATCTAAAAATAGTTTTAGGAGTATGGAAAATAAAGACTATTTTTAGGAGTATAGAAAATGAAAAATATTTTTGTTCTGTAGTTTTCTATTGACATGACAGAAGGTCAGCAATATGTTAAATTCTGCTCCCCAACACATTTAAAGACTTTAGAAGATGATTAGTTTTTAAGTTTATCCATGTTGCCTGCTTTCCTTGAATTCAGCAGAAGGTTTGTGATCATGTAAAAAACAGATTTAATTCAGTATTGAGAGCTTTTAAAACTCTTGTCCTAGAGAACTAACAGTATACAAGAGGCCAAAGCCATTAGATCATACCACCAAAAAAGGAAAACTATTTCCAGTGCAGTGTTGCTCAGTACATGTGTTTATTGGAAAAGCTGCCTGAACAGAAGCCAAAATAATAATCTCCTTAAAAAATTATGAAAAAAATAGCAATTGACTGAAAAATGTCAAAGTAAGAAAGTGTGCAGTATGTAAAGTTGTTTGGTTTTACAGTCAAACTCCTCAGTGTCTGAAGGGAGACCACTTGAAAAGATTAATTTCTGACTCTGCAAAGTTCCAGCTCACAGTATTGTTAGATATTAATCTCTTCAACAAGAATGCCAGCTGTTATATTCCTTTTCTAAATGCAACAATAGAAAAAAACCCCAAACCTGTAGCAGTTGCACATCTACTTTTTTTTTTAACTTCTGATGTGCAAAATGTAACAATATTGGTATATAGGAGGCCAGGGTGTTCTTTTATTGCTATTTCTCATATTGACTCATCATCTGTGAGTCACTGTGTGTAGGTTCTTAAGTCTCTCCTTCACCTCCATAGTTTAATACTAGTTGAGTTTTAGTTTAATAAAATTGTAAGGCAGTTTTCTTTATCTCAGGAATTCCTGCATATGCAGCTTGTATTGTGCTCCACAGGCTACTCGGCAGCCTTTAGTTTCACTATTCATTGTTTGTTTGGCCTTTCTAAGGAAAGGATTATTATTTGAAAACTGGGTCTGTAAGGGTTGTTTGTTCTTTTTTCTAATGAAACTTGTGTGCTAGTTTCAGCTGCGTTAATTTTTTTCACAGTGGCTGGTACGGGGCAATGTGATAGATTTGTGCTGAACATGGGGTTGATAATATGGAGATGTTTTTGTTATCACTGAGCTGGCCTTGCAACAGAACCAAGGCCTTTTCTGCTTTTCGTACTGGCCATGCTGGTGAGGAAGTTGGGCCTGCATGGGAGGTTGGTAGGAGGAGACACAGCTTGGATAACTCACCAAAGGGATATTCCAGACCATATGACATCATGCTCAGTATATAAAGTGAGAGGAAGAAGAAGGAAGGGGAGAAGTCTGGGATAAATGACATTTGTGTTCATGAGGAACTGTTACTGTGTGATGGGTTCCTGCTGTCCTGGAGATGGCTGAACCCCTGCCTGCCCATGGGAAGGAGTGAATTAATTCCTTGTTTTATTTTACTTTCGTGCATAGCTTTTGCTTTCTCTATTAAACTGTCTGTATCTCACCCCATCAGTTTTCTGATTTTTACCTTTCTAGTTCTTTCCCCAGTCCTGCTGGTGGGAGAGTGAGCAAGGGGCTGCATGGTGCTTGGTTGCTGGCTAGACTACAACAAACTAGTAGCAAAATAGCCCTTTAAATTAATGTTTGGGTTTGATTTTTTGACCTGAGAATATTTTTGAAGTAGGTTCACTTCTCAGATTAATGATAAAAGCAGTGTGTTTGTGTCTGTTTTCACTTGTCTTTGTATGTCAGTAACAACAGACTTCAGCAGCAGATTTGCGGTAGTGCTTGCTTCGACTGTGTTTAATTTGTTTCATACCTTTACCGGAGTAATTCATGTAAGAGCATTATATATTTGGTTTTAATGCTGTGGGAAAAAAATGAGGACAGCCAGGACAACCAGGGGATCAAGCCCAACCAACATGGATTTATGAGAGGAAGGTGCTGCTTGACTCCCCTGATGTCCTTCTACGACAAAGTGGCTTGCTCAGTAGGTGAGGGGAAGGCTGTGGATGTCGTTTATCTAGACTTCAGTAAAGTGCTTGACACCATCTCCCACAGCATCCTCCTAGATCAGCTGGCTGCTTGTGGCTTGGATGGGTGGACTCTTGGATGGATAAAAATCTGGCTGGACGTCCAGGCCCAGAGAGTTGTGGTGAATGGAACTAAATCCAATTGGCAGCCTGTCACCAGCAATGTTCTCCAGGGCTCAGTTTTGGGGCCAGTCCTGTTCTACATCTTTATAGATGATCGGGATGTAGGGATTGAGGGCACCCTCAGTATATATACAGATGATACTAAGATGGGTGGGAGTGTGGATCTCTTGAGGGAAGGAAGGCCCTACAGAGGGATCTGGACAGACTCAATCAGTGGGCTAAGGGCAATAGCATGAGGTTCACTAAGGCAAAGTGCCAGGTCCTGCACTTGGGTCACAGCAATCCCAGGCAGCGCTACAGGCTGGGCCAAGAGTGACTGTCCAGCAGAAAGGGGGTGCTGGTCAACAGCAGGCTCAGTGTGAGCCAGTGCTGGGCCCAGGTGGCCAAGAAGGCCAGTGGCGTCTTGGCCTGTATCAGCAATTGTGTGGCCAGCAGGACTAGGGAAGTGACCACCCCTCTGCACTCAGCCACACCTCGAGTACCACATTCAGTTTTGGGCCCCTCACTTTAAGAAGACCATTGAAGCACTGGAGTGTGTTCAGTGAAGGGCAACAAGGCTCGTGAGAAGCCTAGAGGACTTGTTTTATGAGGAACAGCTGAGGGAGCTGGGTTTGTTTGGTCTCGAGGAGGCTCAGGGGAATTTCATTGCTCTGTACAACCACCTCAAGAGAGGTTGTAGTGAAGTGAGGCCAGTCTAGATAGCACACCAGCTCTAGAACATTATAAATAAAATTAACTGTATTTAGTACAAAGCATATATATACTTGAGTGCTCTAATGGGTTCTTCTGATGTTGCAGGAAACAGCATACTCCATTCAGCAGCAGACAGTGTGACAAGTGCAGTACAGAAGGCAAGTCAGGCCTTGAATGAGCGTGGTGAAAGGCTAGGTCGTGCAGAAGAAAAGACAGAGGAGCTGAAAAACAGTGCTCAGCAGTTCGCAGAAACTGCACATAAGGTAAGATTTCGGCAGGATAAGACTCAGAAGGTTAAAGTCAGACATTTGGCTGTCAGAGTTTGTTGAATGAAAGCATGTATCTATATGTAGTTGTATAAAGGCTTGAACTTAGCTCAGGGTATGTATCAAATCCTTCTTGTGACACCTTCTTCACCTTCTTTGCCTCCAAAAAATCCCTTCCATTTGTTGGTGACTGCACAAGATCTCAAAGTTATAAATTCTGTATAATAAAAACTTCTCAGAGTTGCCTGCCAAAGACACATTTAAAAAAAGAAATTCTGATTGAGGAAAGAAAAGTGTTGGTTTAAGTTCTTTCATGCTGAAATGCATTTCTAGTATATCGCTACAAATACTAATTTCTTTAAAAAGCATATTTTTACCCTTGACTATCAAAGGTTTATATCAGTTTAGTTTGAGTCATTTATTGGTCATCATTTCACCGGTAGCAAATGAGTGAATTTTAACTGCCCCTACCAGTTCTGTTTTCTAGGTAATTTCCCAGAGCGTTCACTCATCTCAGCTTTGTTAGCATGCTATTATGTACAGATAGCAGTTTTTTATTTTATGGAACTTAACCCTAAGCTCTACTTGGTTTGCAAAGTCCGTTTGTCTACACATTTTATACAGGTTTTAACTCGCTTCATCTTTCGTCTCCCTCTCATTCCCAGTTAAGTCCATTTTTGAATTATTTGAAATGGAAATAATTGGTAATCACAGAGGTGGAAAGGCAATCAGTCCTTTATTTTTCATCATTATGTAGTGGCAGAGCTCCTGAATATGTGTTTTAAATTACTTGTCTGGAATTTCTGATTGTAGTTAACAATCAAAATCATTGAGTCAAAATTACTACTCTTCTAAGCATGTCTTTGTTTCTGGTGTCTTGCTCTAGCCTTCCTCACAGGTAGGAAAATAATGGAACATTGGGAAACAGAGCTGGCAAAGAAGATAAATCCTGCCTCCTTGGCATGGCAAAGAGAGGCTTTGCTTGTGTGTCCCAGGAGAGGGAATGACTGTATATCTCTATGCAAAGAAGTTAATGGATTTCAGGTGTCTTTTGGAGAATTTGTCTTACAAACTCTTCCTATCCAGACTACCCACATTAGGTTAAAACAGCTGTCGTTCTCGGTGATACCTCTTTAATTAATTTTTTTCTTTCTTTTTCAGCTTGCCATGAAGCACAAATGCTGAGATACTGCCCAAAGCTGAAATCTTCTCAAAAGAAGCTGGAGAGGCTACAATCAGCAACTTTTACAGGAGATTTAGTCTTCTGTGTGCTTTTTCCTTCCTGTTCAGTGGAGATGCATTCTTTCAGTTTCTGTGCAGGAAAAAGTGTTGCATTTCTACTTTTCTGACTTACTTTTGTTCCTCTTTTTTAATATTACTACACAGTCCTGCGGTACTTTCTACCTGTATTTCAGTTGTTACAGGAGTGAAAGCAAGCATTGAAAAAGGACCAAATGACAAGCTGATCAGGATTAAAATAATATTTTTCCGTGGTTGTACAAAAAAAAATTGAACTGATTGTGGACATGTCTGTGGAAATAAAATCCAAAGAAGGGGTATAATTTTCTTCATTTAATGTAGCATCAGCAGAATGTGAATGAATGTTAGAATTAAACAGCTGGGGTTGTAGCTATAGTGGAGGACAAACTGCTTTGTCCTGGGAAACAGAAAAAATTGTTTCTTCTAACTAATGTAGGAAGCATTGCATGTGCACCAGCATTCAGAACTGCATATCTGAATTTCATTCATATCAGCATTTTACATGTTCCTATTTTCACTTTCAGACTGATTATTTGAATAGTATGCTGAAACCTAGAGAATGTATGCTTGAGGTTTCAAAGTTGAGGAAAAAAGTAATTTTTACATCTATACGCACATAGCGGTGCCTCAAACACAATCTACAATTTAGCAATCTTGATATAAAATATCATTTCTTTTTACCTGTGATAGTGTGGCTAAAGGCCCATGAAAATGAGAATGCAAAGGCCTTGGAAGATGAGAGTGCACCATTTTCAAGGCATCTGTTTTTCATAAATTCTACAGTAAGAGTTTTTTGGAACACTTCAGAAATTTGTCTGATTTTAATAACTTTTGTGTTAGCAAGTCATCTGATTTTTAACATAGAGGCTTTCAAAAAATCATGTCTTGGTACACTAGAATCAACTTCTCGTTTGAGTCTCAGCTTTCAATATGTTATCACTGCAAGGGTGACCCTACTTCATCTGTATTCACTATATGCAATATATGCACTGTATTTCTCTTACAAAAATAATTAGGTTACCTTTTTCCTTCACATCTGTTTTCTTAACATTTTTAAGATGTTCTAATATGCTTCAAGAATGAAAAAGAGGGAAAAAAAAGAGAAAAAGATGCTGAGTTTTTCTTTTAAACCAGTACGCTAGAAAAGAAATTCTTGCAGAAGGTACAGCCTTCATCTTCTGAAAATGCCTGCTCTTCATTTTTGCCCTCATCTTACCAGAGAAAAGCTGGCATTATGTGAATGTACTGTATTCATTGTAGAATATGATTTTTACATTATTAATGACACAACAGTCTAAAATCCTCAGAGCAGTGCTTGTAAGAGAGATAAAAGCTACTGTAGTAATTGAGAATATTTTACTTACTGCAAGCTGAAATAACTGAAAATTTAATGGAAATGCTCATTTTGTAGAAAGATGCTTGCCTTTAGGAAAGTATTCTCATTTGAACTAAGGACACTGTCTAGTTAGCTGATTGCATTCAAACTTTACATCTGTTTTGCTTTTGGGGTTTTCTTCCCTGTAATTTCAACAGTTTTGTATGAAGCATTTTATTTAATTTCACACTGAGAGTTGAGAGAATGGGTCATTTGTGTAGTACCATATGATCATTTAGCTCTATTTAGCACCAGCTCCAACAGTTACCAAATCTAGCACCTACTGAAATGGAATTTGGCCACTTCTGTTATAAATCAGAACAGCTTCATTAACAACACAAGTTCTGAACACTCTGTTGAGCTATGTCTAAGTAATGCTTGCTCTGGAAATGTCTGAGTGCTATTGTAATGACTGCATATTTCTGCAATTAACCAGGAAAACAGTGTCTGTTTTTTAAACAGTAATTAAACTTCTGCTAGATACAACATATTAGGCTGTTTTTTTTAAAAAGATGGATTAAAAATCAGTCAGGGAGTACATTTTAGACCCACATAGCTATCTTCTTGTCATATTTTCCATTCTTTTAAAACTATATTCTGCTGCTAACCTCACAAGTCTCTCTCAAGAGAAGGAAGTAGATTCTGAACTCCTGCCATCAAGCTGGTCCTCTAAGCTTGGAAATAGTTAGAAGAAATGTCTAAAACCCAGGTCAGATAAACCTGAAAATAATTAGTTGTCTAAATTTAGATAAAAAGGCATATATTTTCGAGTGTTTACATAAGTATCAGCTGGACAGGACAAGACCATAATTGCACTGCTAAGTTCCAGACCTCTTGTGAGTTGAACTGTACTAAAACATTGCTTTAGTCCCACCTGAGTTTTTCAGCATTTTGGGTTGTTTTATATCTTCCAGTTAAGTGTATTGTTTTTTGTCATAACTCAGGACTTTAATCCAGCCATCAAAAGCCATTTACTATGGGAATTTTAAGTAACCTAAGTCTTCTGAATGAAGGAAAAGTGGTTTGTCTGTTTACTTTGTTCTTGCTGTTCATTAAACTACAAGGTTTGGTAGTTTTTAGGAAAAAAAATCAAGGTGTATAAATGTTTATCCAAAGGTAAATCTTAGAGCATTGCAGTTTCCTTCTGGAACTTAGCTTGTAGTGTATAGAACCTAGTATTATTAGATAGTCATGTACATAACATATACTATGATTCAGGTTAATGTTTCATATGAAAGAATGTATTTGTAAATTGTAACAATATTAATAGTTTCTTTATCTTTTTAAAGTTCTGAACAGAATAAAAATAATGTATTGTTAGACTTGACTGCTGTACTGCAAACTCTGTCTTAAAAGGCTACTTTTGTGTCTAGCAAAAGTTGTGTATTATGTGAAATATTAACAAAAATGTGTGCTCTTAAAACTGATCTTAAAGGTAGGTAGGTTTTGCTATAATTTGCCAGAATTGTAATACTTGCTGGTATCTATTGTAACCAATTCCTTGGAAGGTCTCAAAGATGTAGAAATTATTTTGTGCCATTGGGGGGAAAGTGGGACCTGCTCTCTTGACTCACTACTGGAAACCCTGATTTTTGTCATTAAATACTTTACTGTGATGAAAACTGTCTTTGGTTTATTTGACTTCTCTATTCAAAATATAAATTGTTTTTGAGTTAGGTTTTTGTATTTCTCTCTAGCAAAATTATATTGAATTCTAGCAAAACTTAATAAAGATTCTTTTCTGCTATAGTGATAAAAATTTTCTCTAGAATACTGTAATTAAAAGAGAAGTAGTGGAAACTAGGTTAAAGTATTTCCTATCTAAGGAGATTCCAAAAAATAATTACCATAGGTTGATGCTAGAATGCTACCTAAAGGCTGTGTAGGTTAAAAAGAATTCTGATAATTTACTTTCCACTCCTATGAAATGCTTATTTTCAAGTTGTTAAGATATTCTTTTGGCTAATTTTATTGATAATTTTTTATCAAAGCAATTTTGATTACCCGGTAAGAATAAAACTATAAAGGTAGAATTCTTCTACACACAGAGAAGCAATCCCTTGGATTCAAATGAGATCTGCTTGCTCAAGAACCATAGCCAATATGAACTGACTTTGCTGCCATCTCTCTTTTCAGGCTTAAATGTGATCCCTGCGATCGTAATCTCAAAAATGCCTTGTTGGCAAGTACTGTCAATTGTTCAGTTACTGTAGTTACTGGGGAAGTTTTGCTAGAACTCGTGTTATCCATAGATGTTGAATACCATACATCCCCAATGCCCAACCTGTATGAACCTCCTAGTAAAAGAAATAGATCTGGTGGATCAGAAGCTGATTTGATCTGGACAGTGTTTTGTTGTAGATTGAACATAACTATTTGTCAGTTCTTTTCTATTGTTATTGTATGTTTATCCTGTAAGATAGAAAGACAAAATATTCATTTTTGAAGGTTCTGTTAGATGAATTTCACCATGTCATTTATTTTAATGATGTTATGACTTTCATAAGTCATCAACGTTATTTGTTGCTGTGTATAAATTAAGGAAAAGATTATAGGGTTTTGGTGTCATCTTTGAGTCATGGAAGAAGCTTAAGCATGGATGTTTGCTGGTTCAGTATGTTAGGTTTCCTAAGTAAAAGATATGTTAGTATGTTCCTGAAGGGATAATATTTGACTGAGAAAATTGTTCTTCAGCTACAAGTCATGGCATCTATGAAGATACAGATAGACACTACTTCAGGTAGTGAGCAGGAGTGCTGTCCAGTACTCACAAAGGATTACAATGTCTCAGATTAAAAATGGCTTTCTCCTATTTCAAAGTTAGTCCCCCATGGAAGTAGTCAGCTACCACTGGGGTAATGACATGAATTTATATAAACAGTAACTTCCCTAATAATTCCAAAGCACCAGCCTCTGCGTCGTAGCACGTCATTACAGCCTGTTTGTGCATCATCTGGAAGCGCTGAATGGTATGTAGTGTTTGTTCAATTTTTACTTTTCCTATTTGAGCTGTCACTGTCTTTTTGTCTGCTGTCACCTCATGCAGTCTGAATTGTGACAACATTTTTTAGTGATGGTGGCTAGCTTTGACAGGGGTTGACATGGGTTTACAGGCCCATTTATCTTTACAATGACTGAACAAAAGTAAACAGAGTGTAAAGGACTGTTACACGGAGGCATAGTATTTATATTAGATCTTCAGTGTTCAGGCCAACTATCCAGGGTAGAAAAGTAACCTTGCTAACTAGGCAAGTCAGGTGGCCTTAGAAGTGTAGAAAATAGATACCTAACAAATTACTAATTGGTATTTTAAACAATTTGAGAGGTTTCTGGTAGCTAAAAGGGTGATAACTTATGCAGAGGACTTGAAGCCTGTATTGTGTTGAAATTCTGTTGCTGCTAAAGGGGGGAAAACAGTTTTCATCTGTTAAGTATTTTTTCCTGGAGAGAAGAGAAAGAAAATGTGGTAAAAAATAAATGAGAAAACATTGATAGTGTTTCATACTTATGTTGAAAAGGAATTCTTCAACGTGTGCAACTAACAGAAGTCATCATGCTGGTTTGCAGCCAAATCAGTTGGGGGGTTTTCCTATTTCAAAAAGAATAGGCATAGGAAAGCTTTCTTTGCTTTGGCATGATCCTGGAACTAGGAATTCTGTAGAAAATGGCTTTACTTGTCAGAAGTATTAAGATTGAAATGAGAATCCTTTCCAAAACTTTCACTGGTTTTATGAAAAATAGCTTTTGAAAACATTTATTTGTTTCTGTGAGAAAACATAAAATAAGGAAACATAAAAGAGAAGGCTGTTAGATTTAACAGTAGATTGCTGCATTCATTTGAGGATTGTAAGAGACTAGTTAAAACACTAGTAAAATCACACTATTACTTCTTAGGAATAAGGAAGTGTAAACACTGTTCATGCTGCCAATCAACAGTGCCTGAGCCTGAGGAGAGGTTGTGCAAAATGAGGGAGGTTGGAGACTTCTGTATCCTCAGGTAAGCAAGTCAGAGGAGGGGCTGAGGTAACTTCTGAGAGAGTCCCAGGGAAGAGGAGAAACGTACCTGTTACTTGGGAAGACATTGCCATCACTCCCAGTGTGTGTCTTCCCCCCACTTCCTTCTTCCCCCAGCTTTATATGCTGAGCACAAAGCTGTACGGTATAGGATTATCCCTCTGGTCAGCTGGGATTAGGTGTCCTGCTTGTGTCCCCTCCCAGTTCATTGTTCAACCTCAACCTCTTCAGGGTGGTACAAGAAGCAGAAAAGGCCTTGACAGTGTGCAAGGCCTGCTCAGCAATAACTAAAACATCCCTCAATTATCAGCACTGTTTCCAGCATAGATTTAAAACACAGCCCCTTGCTACTGCGAAGAAAATGATACCAGCCAAAAGCAGCAGACTGCTTAGTATTTTCCCACAAATGAGTAGAGAACCATTTGCAATTTTAGCAGCATGTTCTAGCAAAATTTCTTCAGGACAGTTCTGAGGTGTTTTAAACCTACATAGAGAGAAACGTGAGTGCCCTTGGCCTTTTATCTTACCTGTTCTTTTCTGGCGCTTCCCCATGTGCAGTTGTGCAGCATTTGAGACAAGCTGAAAACAGGTCTGTTAAAAGTCAGAGCAATGAAACTGCATGACAGGTATTATTCTTCACTAAGGCCATGAACAATTGCAGAGCTGCCAGTGTCTGAGTGAAATAATAGCTGTATATATAGGATCATTTGTAAGACAGATGGCTGAGAAAGGTACCATTTATCTACCAGGCAAGGTTTCATAACTTTTGGCATCCATTCTTGTCAAAGGCATCATTAATGGTTAGCTATTTGCAAATCACCTCAACTTAGAAGATGTTAGATTAAAATCCTTTTTTTTTTTTTTCCCAAGTCTATTCTAGATGGCAATCTCTGTAGCAATGGCACTGAAAAAGGAAAGGGAGGTGGGAAGAAAGAGGTTATGTGTTTATATTCATTGACTGGGGTGGAAGAAAGAGGTTTTGTGTTTATATTCATTGACTGTGGTAGGCTTCATAGAATCTGTTCCTCTGTCTAGCACAGTACATGCGCAAGGTTATTTATGGCTTCCTTTAATACCCCAACTGTCCTTCCCAGTTCCCACTTTTGTGTAGTCTTCAATATTCAGTGTCGTGTTTTTGTCATATTGCTCACTTGAAAGTATCTCATCGTAAGGGCTGGCTCCACAGCTGAAGTACCAGGATTTTTAAGGCCAACATGAAGTACCATCTTTAGTGTTTGCTCTTTGGGGTTTGAATAGTTCCTCTCGAATTATTTATTAACTGCAGATTGTTGCTGTTTGTAGATGAAGATGTAGGCATGTACTGCACATGAAATGAGGATACTTCACATCACAAGGGCAAGTTTGTAGTGAAGGTGTTTCAGCGTGTCTGAAAAGATTTAGGATAAGATTTCGCAGTCAGAAATTCAGAGTGCTAGATCACCAAATGACGTGTTTCTTCGTTATTCTTGCAAAAGGCTTTTTCTCCGAAGTCTGTGATGAAGCTTCAATAAATAATGCAAGGTATTTATCGTAAATGTAGTGGATTTCACCCTACAAGAATTCAAAGAGAAATATCAAATTTCTTTCATATAGGTATAAAATAAGCCCTATAAGTTAGTAATTTACAGTAAATTAAGGGACCAGAGTAGAACTGAGATCTGAGAATATAAACCCCAGTTTCTTCAGTCCTAATAGAAAATTTCAGGATTATAATGGAAATACTTCTAGTTTCTTGATTGGTAAAAAAAATCAGATACAAAAGTACTCTTCTCTCTGTCTTGCTTTAACCCGTCTTAGCAACCAAGCACTATGCAGCCACTCAATCCTCCTCCAGTGAGATTGGGAGAGAATCTGAAGAATAAAAGAAAACCGTAGGTTGAGATAGAGACAGTTTAATAGATGAAGCAAAACCACGCACACAAGCAAAGCAAGACAAGGAATTAATACACCATCACTCCGAATGTCCCTGCCTCCTCCTTCTTCGCCTTCTTTATATGCTGAGTGTGACACTATATGGTCTGGAATATCCCTTTGGTCAGTTGGGGTCACCAGTCCCAGCTGTGACTCCTCCCAACCTCCAGTGCACCCCGAGCCCCCTCACCAGCTGGGCAGTACGAGAAGCAGAAAAGGCCTTGGCTCTGTCTAAGCCCTGCTCAGCAATTAAAAAAAAACACCTCTAAATTATCAACCCTGTGTTTAGCACAAATCCAAAACACAGCTGTATACTAACCATTGTCAAGAAAATCAACTCTACCCCAGCCAAAACCAGCACACTCACAGACATTTTTTTCTTCCTGCTCTAGCAATATAATATCTTTCATGGCATGCAGTATGCGCTGTTTGCAAAGATCAATCTGTTGTTGCAAAACTTATCTGGAGAAAGAGAGGCACAAAAGGAAAGCTGAGAAAAAGCAATAAAATCTCATTGCTTCTCTACTTGGATTTTGCACTGCAAGAGCAGTCAGCTTTCAGGCTGAAGGCCTTTGTGTCAATGAAAGAACCCAGTTTAAGGTATTTTGGGGAGTGCTGTGTATGTATGCCTCTTGTCACAGGCTTCAGAAACTGTGAGGAAAAAATGTCTGTTGCCTTGTACTCAAACAGTTCTCTGACATTCTCTGATTTCGACTAAGGACAAAAGGATCTCTGTGTCAGAGACACACAGTGCTTAGTCAGTGTCAGCTTCCATTAAACTGCCCTTTTGAAACACATAAACCCTCCCTCCTAAAAGCATGGGAAAAGTAATTTAAGGAAGATACATCCTAATAAAGCATCAGAAACACTCACATACAAATACAATGGTATTTGCTATAGGAATTCATACTGCAAAAAGTATTTCAGATAGCCAAACCTGAGCAGTTTTCTCATCTCAGAATGAAATTAAAACATGCTTCACAGCATTTTCTGTCCCTTCATTTGGAATTTAGAAATCGAGCATTGTGATTCTCAGCTGAAGGGTATATTACAAAAGAACAACGTGGTATAAATAGAATGAGAGTACTCATAAAACCAAGGCACTACCCATGGATGTGACCAATAGAGGAGACATGGAGAACACTGGAGGTGTAGAAACACCAGTTGTGCTAAAGAAGGGCCACCTTGAACCTAAGTGGGCAACAGAACTCGGCATTTCAGGATGTGAAAAGTATGTCATTTGTGGCTGTCATGAAGGGAATGATCAAGGCATTCATGTAGAATACATGAGCCTATAGAATTTAAGAGAAGTTATGAACAGAAAAGTAGGGAGACTTTGTTTTTTAACACTAGTTTAGCTGTCTAAAATTACCAGCGTAGGTAACTTCATTTTAAGATATGCTCATAATAGCCTTAACCATTTTCAAGTGTAGTGCCCGAAGCGGTAAGCAACTTTTCCATTCCTAATCAAATGCTAATGTAATAGAGCTTAGTTTAACCCGAATGAAAAGCAAAGAAAAATTAGATGTCCTAATTTTCCTTCTAAATGGTCAAAAAATACAAACTGTTACTTGGTCATCCCTTCCACACAAAAGATCTTTGCAGTGTTGACAGTTTAATATTTCACCAGCTCTGCTAAGATTCCTTGTCCTGTAGTGAGGTTAAATGAAAGCTTCTAGTATCTGCTGTCTTCACATCTGGAATTTTTCAGTTCTGAGATTTTTTTTTTTAATATTACTACTAAAATAACACAAAGTCTGTGTCTCAATGTTGTTATTATATAGCATAGTTTCTATCTGAAATACCATCATGGATATAGTGACTGACAGCTTACGTTGTGAACTGCAGTGACTTGTCAAACCAATGTAATGTTATCAAGTTCTAGTCAAACTCTTTATATTGGTAAATATTAATTCCTCTCTTACTAGAACTTGTATTAAAATCTGTGATACCTTTGACATTCCAAGGATTGTAAATCAACAGAGTAGCATTTTGCCAGACAGTCAGTGATTCCCCAAGTAAGACTGCAAATGCAGATATTTGTGTCAGGGGAACCTAGAAATCTCTCCAAATAAAATAGCTTCAGGGTTTTTCTTGCTAAATCCATGTAAAACAATGATGGAAATGCTTTGGGAATGGTAGTAATAAGGTCTTTTATTTTTTTAAATTGAAGAGAAGGGTTGGCTGGAATCCCTAGAGAGCAGAGGGCACAGGCTTTCTAGGAGGTGATGATAGGTAAGGGTTGTTTGTATAGTCATAAACTCCCTAGGCAATTTCTGTGCCCCAGCTTCAGCTCTGAGATTTTTGAGTTGCAGCTCAATACATTAAGGCACTTTTGAATAGGATGTACAGAAAACAGCATGCTGTCCAGGAAAACTTTCAAAGATTTCATATGATATATCTAAAACAAAGAAGGCATGCAAATACACAGTGTCTTTTTATGGAGTCGCACTCATTTAGAGAGAAATTCTCAGAAATTTTTTAATTTATTGTAGTGTGTGCTTAATTGGTTTGGTTGCTGCTCTTCTCTGTGTATTAAGCAGATTTTGTGAATCTTCTCTGTATATCTTAGTAATTAAGACATAAATGTGGTGCATTTAACACTACGTCTGCCTTGAAGGACAATTTTGCTGAAGTACATGGAATTTTGTGATAGTCTTTTACATAGTGTTGCAAGTTCATTCAATGATATAGAAAATAACTTTCAATTTATTAATCTGGCCCCTTAAATGTTGCAAACGACAAATACAGTAGAGATTTCATAGTAAAATTCATTATTGCTGGAGGTGTTCTTAGCCTAATAGTTAAAATTGACTTGTGGTCAAGGATGCCCTTGGACACCTCTGGATTTGAGAGTTTTTGGAGTGGAACTTTAGCCTGGATATAATCCTTGAGTTAGGTAACAAACACTCCTTTTCCTATTTTGTTTTCCCTTTGTTTTCCCTTTGAAACATTTGAAAGAACAGAACCTGGCCACACAGGATGGCACTGAGCCATGAAGCCCTTTTGAGATGCCCGAGGAAAAGAGCAAATGGGGTAAGTGGCACAGCACATTTTTCTTCAGTGTTGACAAAGCAGAGAGATTGAGACTCCCCTGCCCAATATGATAAATTGTGTTATTTAGAACTTCTTTGAAAAGGTTGAAAAGTTAATATTGTCTATGTCTCAAAAGTGTGAGTTACAGGAAGTAGAACCTGAGAAATAGATTACTCCTGAAATCACCACAGAATGGTTTGTGAAGCATAGGCAAGGAAAGCAAGAAAGAATAAAGGAAAAAAAAAAAAAAAAAGTAGGTCTTTCTGTTCTGGGATTAAGATTTGAAAAGTGAGGGGTTTCCAAATTTTAATTGTTACAAGAGATAAAAAGGGGATTGCCAAGCTTTCTGGAGCATCTGAGGAAGAGATAGGAAGAATTCTACTTTCTTAACTGCAATGGTTATTAAAGTTAGAATTCCAATGTCAACTTAAAATCAGAGGAATTAAAAATTAAATGTCTTGGTCAACATAACTTTGGGTCACAATAGAGTTAGACATGGCAATGCATGCACTGGATCAACTTACTATGATCATTAGTCCCTGCAGGCACAACAGTTCGTTTCAATTTCCAATAAATTACATCTTTATCGATTTGCAAACAGAACAATGCTGCAAAAACACTGGCATGAGGGAGCCTCTCTTTGGATGTTTAGTGTTTTTTTTCTTTGGATAGGTTTTTATCCCCGTCTCCCTGGTTATCTATTCACTTTTTTCAATCAAAATTTTGTCAGTTTTTTATGTAAACAGTTATCTCTCAAGCACTGTCCCTGGAGTTTGGAATTGACTGCAAACTTTTACAAGTCTCATTCACACCCAGCTAGTACTTCTTCATGGCTTTTTATGGAAAGGAAAACAATTCACAAATGCACAGAATGAGTTTGTACAATTTCCATTACATATGCACATACAACATCAAAAGCATACTCCAATACATTATATCTCTAATTTGTCTAATTTGTAATATGACTACAATGTGACTTATTTTGCACATAAAAACCTTCTATTTTCCTGCAGAGTTTTTTAACCTGTATCTCAGTTTTTCATTGGTATCTCAGTAAGATAAATGATGGTGTCACTTGAACCAGGAAACTCAAAAATTTAAAGATTGTCTAAGAAAATTATTTCTGAAACAGTAGGAATTTGTCTATGTGACAATAAGTCTTTAGCAGTCAGCTGTGTTATTAATGCACTCATCTGTTAAGTCATTTTTGTTTGCTTATTATAGCAATGTTAATTTTAACTGAAAAAAGCTCTAAAATCCTTAAAGCTTTAAGATAAATTGTCTTAGTCTTTACATACAATATAGGAAGTATTAGTATATGGTTAATGCATTACCAATTAAAAAAGAAGTAGAAAAAAAAAAAAGGAATTTTCCCATCAGAATTTAATTTCATATTTCAGATTTCTGAAATATGGTTCAGGTTTATTAATGTTTTATTAATTGCTCTTTAAACTGAGATAGCTTATCAGGCTATGTTGGAGATAATTCACTCTTTTTCCTTAAACATCCTTCACAAATAATGTGTCTTCTCACCTTGCTACAGTATATAACTGCTATTGATTACCTGCTCTCTGTTAAATTCAGGTTCTGTTCAGCACTGAAGGGCACATACAAGAGTTCTGACAGATTGATCAGGACATGCAGAATGAAGTTTAAGGAGATGATAGCTCTGACCTTCAACCAAGAAGCCAATCCAAGCTGCTGTGTGGAGTGTGTACTTTAATTACCCAGGTCTTTGCACTGATATTTTCTCTGACTTTAGAAGTATATATTTATGGCATTTATGAATGTTTCTATAGAAACACACTAAACGAAGGTACACAAAAGGGTATTAATTATGCCTGGACAAAAAGAAAAACAACAAAAAAAAACCCAAACAGCAACAACAGCCACAACAAACAAAAACAAAAACAACCCCGAACAAGCTCCCCTTCCCTCCCAAAAAACTAACCTTAATTTTGAATCTTTGAATGTTAGATTCTTTTTAATAGTTCAGTTCCTAGAAATAATATAGTAATACAATGCTGTTATGGTTTGACCCCAGCTGGCAGCTAAATATCATGCAGCCACTTGCTCACTTCCCCTTCCCTGACCCACTTGTAGGGGTGGGGAGGAGAATGCAAGGCTGAGCAGCAAGAAACCTCTGTGGTTTGGTCTGTTATTAGATGCCAGTTACTGGGTGGTACTGTATGGTTGGGAAAGATTATTCCAACAGATTGGAAGCACAGCAGCTTGGTAAATGTAGAAGAGGAGGCAGGAATATTGCTGCAATAACTGTTCTGTTTATCCAAAGAAGCCTTCATGTTCACTCAGGTTGTCTGGTTAGCCCAGAAAACAAAAGGCTGGTGAAGCTGTTCAGCTTGCATATTTTTTACTGTAGTCAAAGGGAAGGACCTGGGACACTGTACAGGGAATTTTGCTCAAGATCTGGTAAGCACATCAATTCTTCAAAATAATATCTTTCTAACACTCTTCCAAACAGCCATGTTGTCTGCATCAAGTATATTTTAAGGAGCTTGCCATGAAAGTTTGCTTTTTAACAAAGCAGAGGAGAGATTTGTGTTTTAAAAAGTTGTCTCATGTATTTGACCAGCAGAAGAATATATGGCTAGAAAACACCATAGCTAACACCTCAGCATTACAAGAAATATAAAAAAAAAAAAATCTGGGGTATTACTTATATGTGAACAATTATGTTTTTTACCTGCAGAAAGTAACAAATTAGTTCAAATAGGTGCAATTTTCTCTCAAAGTAGTTCTGTTGGCAATTTTTAAACCTCTTTTGCTTTTTTTTTTTTTCTGATATCTTACCTGAGCAATAATTCCATTTTTCTGGGACAGTTCCTTTCACCCAAGTGTATGCAACATGCAAACTATCAGTGCTGGAGTATGCTGCTATTATCCTTATTATCATCTCTTTTGCTTAATACAGTTTTGGTATCCTTCAATCCCCAGCACGCTCCTCTTCATCATTTCTCTTTCACTGCAAAACAGACTGTAAAGTTCCTGTGGTTTCAGGGTTTTTTTTCCAGTTGTTTAGTTTTTCAGGTAAAAAAGCTCCAAACAACTTATTGTTCACCAAGTCACAAAATCTTTTTGCTACTTTTGTTATGTGAAAGAAAAAATTTTCAGTATTGCTTGTGCACTCATTCTCTCTTCCATAAAGAGAGGTCTGACATGAGCAAAGAGTAGCCTGGAACTACAGGGCAAGAAAAATGATCTGTAAAATGTAAGCAATGGGGAAAGTCTGAACGTATTCAAGTCATTTATTGTAGCAAGGAAAAACAGAGAATACATGATGACTTTCAAACATATGAAAAGACAACATGAAGAACAAAAGCAATTAAGTGTTTCACAATAGCTTTAGAAGCAATGGTATTACAATTCAGGAAAGCAGATTTAAGTTAGACAATAGAAAATATTTCTTAATGGTGCAAATACAGTTGAATGGGCATTACTACATTACATTTCTGAAAACCAGAAATGATGGAGCTATGATTTATTTTCTCTTGGGGCAGATAACCTCAATATCCTTTTCATCCATATCATTAATGGTTCCATGACTTCTGATCTCTTTTCTATTAACTGTTCCCTTAAATAGACTCAATCAAACTGGATTTCACATCATCATTATCCTTGTACTGGCTCCCCAAATGTACTCATTACATCATGAATTAAATTAGATTGTAAGTGACCTTTCCTTGAGGACTGCTATAAAGTGTCAGTTCAGTACAAGGCACAGTCTAGCAAAAATTTATTGAAGTTTCTCTGAAATACATCTCTCTCTAAGGCTCCTTGGAAATCAGGAGGAATGAAAAGTATGAAGATCAAGGATGAGGGGGAAAAAAAGTACAATTGATTGGCTTGTCACACTTCTGAATAGTCTTGGACTATGTCACTGACCATTGTAAGCAGGTCTGAAGTCCACAGTTGCCTTTAATCAAAACTGACTTAAGATCTTTGTGAGTGTAATGGAATAGCTAAGTGGTAACAGTACAAAACATGGATGTGACTCCATGCCTAACACCATTAGTATGTTATTTTTCTCTACTTTCCTGATCTTGTTCACACATAATAGTGAGCATGAATGTAAAAACTTGTGTAAAGTTTTTTCTGAATGTAAAAATTCTCAGAAAGGAATTGCTAGACTGCTTTTTTGTTCACTACATATAGAACATTTAGTACTTTGGATTGTATTTCCAGACGTAAAGAGCAGAAAAAAGATATAAGAGTGAAGCTTATACATTTATATTAAATACCTCTACCTTACCTTAACCTTATATGCAGTTGAATACATTACATGGTTTTAGAACTCATGTTTGAATTAGATGTTTCACATGCAATTTGTGCATGTCAGTGTCTGATGTTGCCTAGTGAGTCAAAAGTAGTGAGCTGGAGATTTTGATCTTCAAGCTTTTCTGATGTTAATTCTTTTCAGAAGCCAGTGATGGTAAGGAACACCTCAGGATGGATGTCCCACTCCCAGCCATGTTTTATCCTTTAATATGGGTTAGTATCTCAGCTAACAGATAAGATGAAGATGCTGGTAACACTGTCAGGCCTTCAGGGGCTAGGGTACATGGCAGGTAGGAAAAACTTCTATTGCTGTTGCTTCTTATCTATCTGCTCCTTAGCCAAAGAAATTAGCTTCCTTCTGAACTTATGATACTGTATGATGAGCCTTAGTCACTTTTTAAAGTAAAAAGACAGAAATTTAAATTTTGTTAATTCAAAATTAAAGAAAATAGACAAAATTCCAAACAATACTAGCATTATTCATTTTTTTAAATATGCTTAAGATGGCTTATATCACAAATATAATTTTTAACGAGTAATTGTTTGTTGATTATTTTCACTAAGTCCTACAGCCATCAATCTACATCTTGTGCATTTATTTCCTACATTGTTTAATATCAAGTTTTATAACTAGTTGATGGTCAAATATATACTTTTTGTTATATATCTGTTTAAAACAGATTAACCCTGCAATGAAACATGTGGTTCTGACCTGTTCTCCAACGCACCATATCTTTAACTCCTGTGAATTGAAGTAAGGTAAGTTAGTGAATGCCAAAAGATTAAATTCAATTGCTATTAGCTTTATTTTACAAAAACAAAAGTGTTCAGAAATGAGTGAATTAGAGGCTGTGATTGGTTTCTTTTCACTTTGAGTGAAACAAGATTATTTGCCTGATAAGATAGTGGATTAAAGAATTATTCTTAAGTTTAAATATTTGAACTCAATGCTCTTATTTTATGCATTTTTCCTAGGTATATTTTAACATAAGAATTACTTCATTATATTTTTCAGTTTTAAATAGAAGGTCATGCTTGGTAAAGGTCTACTTTAAATCACATCCATTAAAATGACTCCTACTGTTTTGCAAGTGATTGGAACAGTGGGTACTTTTGCTGAAATCTATTTTTCCTCTTTCTGTTAGAATGTATCAAAGAATCAAGAGTAAAAAAATTGTCTTTTCTACCAATGGTGTTCAAATTTAACAGGATAACACTTCAAAGCTATTTTCAGAAATATGCTTAAGGGGTTACATTTCTACCTGATATAGCTCTGTGGCTGATGGTGGGTGATTTTGTCACATAATGCTTACTGAGTTCAGGGATTCTGGATTTTTACTTGTCATTAGTAACCTGCTGTTTTCATAAAGCAGATCCTGCTTTTTGGAGAAGGTGGTAATTCAAATCCGAAGGCATAAATTACCTTTGGATTTATAGGACTAAGCCCACACATTTTAATTAACTTTGTTCATTATTAAAACCAATTCTAAGTTATCTTCAGTGAATGATGTGTTTGCACTAATGTACATGAGGGGAGAATTTGGCTTAAGATATCCAGATTAACAACTTTGTCCTCCTAGCTGACTATGCAGAATCAGAAGTCTACACTTTCTTATATAAAATTGCAACTGATATAGTATAGACCAAGAAGCATTTCAGACAGAAATGAAAGAATACACCCCTTTAAGATATAGGTCAAATGCTAGGCATAAAAAATATGACAGGTTTTCTTGCTTGCTCTCTCAGTTTCCTTTAAGCTTTTCCCATTCAATTACTGAAATAATTTCACTGTAGTCTTGGATATTAATGGTGAGATATGTAGATAGCATTTAGGCAGGAGATTCAAGCTAGATTCTGACCACATTTTGTTTTTTGGGATCGCATTTTGTAAAAGCAAGACTCTGATCTTCAACAGGCTTGATCATAATGTATAGTCACATTCTCTCTGATTAAATTCTCATTGCAATTTTAATTGAATGTGATATTCTTTATCACAGATGTTGAAAGAGATGAAAGATGCTTATACCAGTAAAGAAATGGTAATTTTGTTAATACCTTTAAGTCTGTATTTTTGAGATACTTTTGTGAGTATGCAGGTTTGATATAAATATGCAGATAATATGTACAAGTGCATTATCTATATGTGTACATAGACACTAAATTTGCAAGATCAGGCTTTTGATTGTTAGAAAGAGCCAGTCTGTTTATGTAATATTAACTTGTAACTAACTTTCTTAGGTTTATGATTCAGTATTTGCAGTCACATCTTTTCTCCACAGACCTCTGGCTTAGTTCCAGGCATGATAGTATTGCAGACGTAACTCTGTGGAATTTTCATCCTTCTTTTTTTCCTTTTTTAGATATAGTGGCTGAAGAATGAGAAAATATAACTGCAGGGCTCAGGCAGGTAATGATTTCCTTGGGGAATGGGTTTCTGTCCATATTATTTCATCTGATGTGAGTGCAATTCTGTCCCTGGTTCATCCAATGCATTTCTTTCTAATGCCTCAAGGTGCACTTTTCCGAGTATACACTCATACAGCTGTGCTTCAGCCACAGTGGTGGGTGAAAGAAAATGGGTGTTAGAAAATGTTATGCTGCTCAAAACCTGAGGTCCCATAAATTTCCCAATTCATGAACCTAAAAGTAATAATGTAGGGATTTTTTAAATCTACCAATAAAGTGGGAAATAATGTTTCACACCCTAGTAAGTACTCTGAAAATCAATACTATTTGAGAAGAACTTGGACTATATTCAGGGATAAGCACCACACAGAAATTGTAGCCAAACTCATCATTCACAGTTCAGAATAGTGTTTGGATGATGGATCACATACAAAGTAGGGACTGACAGCCTAAACATTACATTAAAAACAAAACCAAAAAATTGCTGCTTTGTTGCTTCCTTACATGCAAATAAATGCCAAATAGTAAATGTGCATTATTAGGAACATAAAATACCACAGATTTGCAAGGAAATGCTTCTTGCAGTAATATGTGGTTTCTGAAAAGTTTAGTAGCAAGAAAGTAATTTAGTTGATTCTTTATTCTTTGGGGCTGGTTTTGGATGAAAATCTCAAGATTTGGCAATGTGTGCTCACAGCCCAGAAGGCCAACAGCATCCTGGGCTGCATTCAAAGCAGCGTGGCCAGCAGTGTGAGGGAGGGAATTCTGCCCCTCTGCTCCACTCTTGTGAAATCCTACCTGGAGTGCAGCACCCAGCTCTGGGGCCTCCGACACAAGAAAGACATTGACCTATTGGAACTAGTCCAGAGAAGGGCCACCAAGCTGATCACAAGGCTGGAGCACCTCTTCCTATGAAAACAGGCTGAGAGAGCTGGGGATGTTCAGCCTGGAGAAGAGACGGCTCTGGGGAGACCTTATAGCAGCCTTCCAGCACCTAAAGGGGGCTACAAAGGCTGGAGAGGGACTTTTCACAAGGGCATGTAGTGACAGGACAAGGGGAGGTGGCCTAAAGATGAAGCAAGGTAGGTTTAGATTGGGGATTAGGAAGAAATTCTTTTTTATAAGGGTAAAGCACTGGGTGAAGGTATAAGGGTATAAGGGTGAAGCACTGGCACACATTGCCCAGAGAGATTGTTGACTCCCCATCCCTGGAAGTGTTCACGACCAGGCTGGATGGCACTCTGACTAACCTGTCTAGTGAGAGTTGTCACTGCCCAAGACAGAGGGGTTGGAACTGGATGACCTTTAAGGGCCCTTCCGACCCAAACCATTCCATGACCTTTTTTTCAGACTAGTGTTGAGCTGCCAGTATACAAGATTTCCTTCAAACTTGGACAATGTGAAAGGCATGTTTCTCGAGGAAGGACAAAAGCATTCCATAACCACAGGTCTCTAGCAACTGGAATTTCTAGAGATGGACAAGATATTTTGAAACCAGTAACATTATTTCAATAATTAATGACAATTCCTTTTCCAAAATAATAGACTTCTATTAGACGCTGTAAGGAAGTTGGTGTTGCCAGACCTGGACAGCACAGCTGAATTCTGAAAAACACTTGTATACATGTGCTGCTCTCATGACATTCACATGGGTCAGCTTGCAGGAACTAACAAAACATTCTTGTATACAGACTAACATCTATATAATTCTATACTGTTATTGTGTTAACTGTTAGGAGACCAACTAAGACTGGGTCTGTGATAAAGTCTCTGAAAATAAGAATTAAAGATGTTATTTTTCATTTTCATTTTGCTTTTAGAATTACAGTGGCCAGTTAAATAAAAGAATAATCAGAAAATTTCTAATTATTTTTTAAATTACTTTCATATGTTCTGTTTTTGCTATTCTGAAAACATTGAATTTCTTAGTTTGCAGTCTGGTTAACCTATTTTAAAAAGAAAGAAATAAGTTTTTTAAAAAAATTAGTGCTTGGGGAAGAAAAAATGTGATGACCTTAAAATTCCAGTATTATAAAAAGATAGGCAGATATTGCCTCTCACTGAAGCTGGTGGAGACACATCGGATATTTCTATATTCTGTTTTGCAGCTATAGTTCAGAAGCTCTGTATTTTAATACTTAATCCATGTATAATGAGTAAAGCAAAAGGCTAGCTGAATAAGGCTATTAATCTTTTTTCTGTATGGAGAATGAGTCAACTTCTAACTGTACTTTTTATTATAAAATACAGTCATAAGCCCTGAAGATTCTGAAATAAAGTCTGTTTTGACATCCTGCTAATAGCTGTTCAGATTGAAAATTTTCTTGTGTCACCACACTGCAGCCCAGCTGGTGCAAACGATAGATGCTTTCTATTTCTTAAATTGGTTTCCAGCCTCTGGATGATTTGCTATGCAAAAGCTGCTGTCCTAGAAAGGTTCATGGCATCCTTTTAGAGACTTGAGACACTCGCATTAATTTCCTCCATGCTTTTTTTTTGGTGAATTAAGCCTGGCACAATTTTGCCTGTTCACTTTTGATTAAACATAGGGGACAAGGACTGCAGCTCATTTACTACCTCTCAAGTCACCATGTTGAAGTGCATTATAGACCATGATGTCTGAGGAGGTGTTCCTGCTATCTGCACTAAGCAGGCACATTTGCAAATTCATGAGCTATTTTTGAAATTCATGAGCCATCCTCTGCCCAGTTTTTCCTTTTGTTTTCTACAATGGAACATTCAGAAGATTTAATTTTTTTTTTCTGAAAGCACATTACTGCAGCTTTTAAAACATAAAAATAATACAATAAAATTAAAATATGTATGTAATAAAAAGGTAAACCAAACATACATGAATTATGATCTTCTTCCTTAGCCATATTTTTTTCTTCATTCAATGCATTTCCAGATGAAATCATAGGACATATGCAATTTCCATCCATTTCATCATCCCTCATTCACCTGATTTTTTGTTGTTTTTTTTTTTTTTTTTAAGAACAAATTTTTGTGCTCTGTAATATGTTTCAGTGACAAAGTATTTGTCTATGCTCATACATTAGCACAGGAATTGTACCTGATTATGAATATACGATCATGAATAAGGGTGTGTGGTTTTGTTCAGTCCCGTTCCAGTGTCTGGACATCTCACACACTAAATCCCATCAGGTTTCCACACTGGAGAGTTTTCCTGGTCTCAGGAGAAGGGGGTGTGGACAGCAGTAATCACCAGGTAATTTATTGGACTTTTCTAACTGTAGAACTCAGGTTTACATGGACATTCCATGGACATCACCAAAATGCTTTTTAACTTAAGCATATCCTATGCTACTCACGTGGTTAGGAGACAAAGTCAGAAAGGCAATTATTCCTCACCCCTGTGCAGGGCAATGTGGATAACAGAATGTACACCAGGAGCTGGATGGAATTCTTTGCAAATTGACACATTGCAAAACCTTTCCTGGTGACCCGATGGTCTTTGTAAAACACAATAACAAATAGTGGTGGAAATGAGTAATAATGCTTATAAACAGCACTAATCTTTTGTATAGTGGTTATAACATAATGAGTTTCAATAAAACATCTGATTTTTCTTTTTCATTGTCACAGTTGACTGTCTGTAGTCTCACACTAAGCTTGTTTTTCAGTTTCACCTAGAGAGCTGTGAACTGAATAAATACAAGAGAAAACTATAGGACTTGCTCAGTTCTCTGCCACCCTGCATTAAATAAGTATAGCCACAAAATATCAAACAGACAGAAAATGAGCAATGGGGCAGGATTTCAAAATATCATTGATGGGGAAACATGAGAAAATTACACAGAGTACCTTAAAAATAGAAATCATTTAAAAAAAACCCAAAAAATAATGTCAAAAGAGACATCCCTACCAACTCCACCAATTGCAAAGGGAAGGTTGCTCTTCTAAGAGTGCAAATTTTGCATCAATGAGATTGTATGAGAAGAAGTTGCAAAAAAACCCCACACCGTCTTTTACAGAAGAATGGTGTCCAGAGCAGAGAGATTTCCTTTGCTCTGTGGCAACATTACTGAGAAATCCATGGATCTTGCCATTTTCATGGACTGCTGGTTATTGAAGAAATGATTGTTGAGGTGGTCCCACAGACTAAGGAAGCATTTTTGTTAAAGCCTCTGTTTGTGAACTGCCTGTGGTTGGGGCATTTTCTGTTTGTCAATTCTGCATATACAGGCCCTGGAAACCTTACAATGCAAACAGCCAACAACATTGTATTTCTTTGCAAATAGATGTAGGCTGAGTGTAAGTGAACTTTCCAGAACCTTCCTATCAGTACTGCCCCATCCCTGACTTTAGTCATGTTCACCAGGAACTTCTCCATTTGGGGAAAGAAATAGGGAATACGTCGGAAAATTTTTAGTCCTACAATAAAAGAAATTGCTTTTAAAACATGTATTTTCTAATAATACTTACCCAATAAAAATAATAGATGTTTCAATGCATTTTTTTAAATATTAAAAGTGAGATGTTTTAGTTATCTAATAATAGGTATTTATAATGTATGTGTGCAAAAAGAAGAAAATTCCACTGGCAAGAATAAGAATCAATACTTTAGAAATATGTGTTCAGCTTTTATTTTCATGCCACCTAGCTGACTGACATTTACAGTTATATTTACAGCTATATCAAGGTTTTACTATAAATACATGAAAGATGATTTTTGTATTGAGTATTTTTGCACAATAAGCCCAGGATAGGATATCATAATTTTGTCTCTATTACAGACTGGAGTAGGTGGAGCTAAGAGAAATGCTGCTAAGTATCCATCTAGGTTTAACACAAATTACTGAAATGGAAGAAAAGCTTAGATGTGGGTCTTAATTGGATTTTCTCTTAGCTTGAGGATAGATCTTTAAAACTTAGCAGTGATCATCTTTTCAGATTTCTCAGAAATATTTACAGTCTCACACACACTAGAAATAAATCTATGACGAATTCAAAGTGGTTTCATTGAAGACAAAGAAATGAATCACTGAAAAAATTCAAATTATTTAGACTATCCCAAGTGGAGACTACCAAGAGGTTTTTGTACTGGAAGTGTGATATAAAGAAGAGAGTTTTGTAGTATATGGTAGATAATGTGACTAGAGTAAGGGTTCTAATTACCTATTGGGCAAAGGAATATCCATAAAAGAAATAATTCACAGTATCGAGTTTGAAAATGTTTTCAAATGAACAGGCTGATTTATATTTCTAAGCATTCAGGGACTGATTCTTTTCATATAGCTTAAATGGTTTTTCAGCCCAGTTTAGAAATTTCCCAGCCTCAGGGAATAAAGTGGGAAATTTAAGAGAACAGTTTTTCAGTTTCACGGTACCTAAGAATGCAAGATAGTTCTCATTTTAAGCATATCTATTTGCTGGATGGTTTATTCTTTTTATTTTGCAAGCTACTTGATGTCAAATGAACAATGTTCACTTGAGTGACTGCTTCTGCCACATTACTTTATCAGTGTGGAGAATTTATCCTCTGGAAAGGATTGTATGGAAGGGAAGATTGCAATTTCAATGATTGTTCTTGTTGAAGAACATATATTCAAATAAGCTTTCAAACTTATTTTCAAATTTATGTTCCACTGGTGTTCCAAGGTTGCTGAGGATGTCTTGTGGCTGCACTGCCTACAGTCTGTTTTTGAAAAAGACATTAGAGACCCAAACACCTAAGACACAACAGAAGAAATTTAAACTTTGGTTTTCCTTCCCCCTCCTTATTGCCCTTCTCTGCTGAGAGTCTGGGCACAATACTCTTTTGCTAAGGGAACATTCGAACTAAAGAGTACAAAATAATGAATAGCTTGCACAACAGGAACAGCATTATTCTATTTTTCAGGATTCCACATGCAGTGAATCCTGGGAAAGATACTTTAAAAGCAAATTAGTGACATTTCATAAGCTAATTTTTTGTCTTTTCCCCCCAGTATGTCAATGTTCTACATTTCCATAATATTGGTTCCTTTAAAGGTTTTCTAATGCACTGGCAATTTGTTCCTTTTGCACTTAATTCCTTTTGAATAACAATATTGGTGTGAGCCAGATGTTCTGAGAAGATACTTCATAGGCTTTCTTTCTCTGTGATTTTAGTGCACCTGTATGTTGACTTGTAATACCCCAGTCACTGGTCTCAGTAGAAGAGACTTCCTGGTACGATGAGGAATGTTGGTGTACTTGGATGGTTTACTCTATGGCTAAAAAGTTTACAATGGTCTTTAAGATGATGAATTATGACAGCGTTCAAATATTGCTCTCCAGACCTGCAGTGTAAACATGTTTGTGGACAGTCCCACCTTTTATATACAACAAAAACAGACATTAATAATGTCACCCTACACCTCAGAGGTGTTCTCAAAATGTAAAACAGAACACTGGATAGACAAGATGGTGATAATTACGTAGTTTGGTGTCTCAAGAGGCTTAAAAATGCAGTAAGACCTAAATTAATTTCTCAAATTGAATCCCAGGCACAATGAAAGTTTATTTCATGTGCAGGTAAGTTAAAATACTCTATGTGAATATTAATCACAAATCTACTTTAAATCTCCTGAAATTATGCAGGAGAGAAAAACTCAATTCCAGATTCCTTAGGGTGGTGAAACATCAGTTTTTGGAAGTTCATCTGCTGCAACTGAGAGGTGACCTTGAATCATCAGAGCCAGCACTTGCTGCTGAGGCAGTCGTTGCCATTATCACACTTTGGCTGCAGCGTGCAGCAGCACTGTAATATTGTTACTCCTGGCAGAATTCCCTATATGCATTAGTATGAAATGGTATATTAAAAGCCTATATAGTCAATGAAGATGTAAAGTCTGGAAAAACTGTAGGAAAACATGGTTAATTTGCTTAGTTCCTTGGGCTCATTAAATTGGCTCAATGACTGGATTTAAAATAACTGAGCTGATGTATCAGCCCAAAATATTTTTTTTGCTAGAAACAGCAGCAGTGTAATCTGTAACTCCAGTGCTAGATTTCCCTGTGACATACTGCCCTCTTGTGCATCAGTGGCTTTCTTATACAGCTAATCTAAGGGCAAGGCACCCATTTAATAAAGAAAAGTTCTCAGACTCTCTTGATCTCCTTTGACATTTTTTCTTTTTATCCGTAATGAATGCAACTTCTTAGGTCATGATGGACATTCAACACGGACTGGGCTTGTCCATCCTGGAGAAGTGAAGACCAAGACGAGATCCTGCTGCCATGAGGGGAAGCAGGGAGCAGACTGGACAGATTTGAGGGAGGAGGAGCTCCCTCAGGACCAGAAAGAACTGCACTGAGTTTTCTGTGACCTGGGAAGCCTGTGAGTTGTCTGGAATCAGGTCTAGATATTTTTAAAATTGTTTTCCCATCTTCAGTTTTATTCTGTTTAAAATGTTAAAAACTCTAATTTTTATTCTATGACAGCATGAAAAGTTTCCCATTTAAAATCCCTTTTGCTTATCTATAGAGAAAACAGTACAAGGAGGTTTTTGTAGCCTTAGACTTTCAGCAGAGTGGTCACACTTTTATACCTGAGATTCTGTTTCTGTGTCAGTGACATTTGTTTTGCACGAAATGGAAAATCTTCAACCAAGAGAGATCCTTTTAGATTTTTCCTGGCAGGAAAGTCACTTTTCTACTTGAAGATTGATGTTAAATCAAGCCTCCCCAGACAAGAAGGAAAAAAACCCCTGCTGTACCTTCCCAATAGAGTCGTTGTCCATTAAGCTCTGGGTGAAGGAATGTCCTCTTTCACACTGTTATTGAACAGGGGATTCTCAGGAATGCCAAGTACCACAGATGAAATGAACTATACTTTCACCTCATAAGAAGTTAGATGAGACCTGTAGCTGCAGTTAGTTATGTTTGGCAAGGATCTGTTGCACTGAGACGAGTCCTGTAGCAGAAATAAGAGGACATGAAAATTACTGCATCTTAATTTATTCTGTCAAGTTTGGCAATAAGCACTTAAGCAGCCACATTAGATATCTTTTAGTTGATATGTAACAGTAACATCTGGAAAAGAGAGTGAGGCTTTAGTGCTTTTGAAAAATGTTTTACTGTCTTTGGATTAAAATTAGAAAACTATCTGGTAATTTAAACCATATTTCCCTTACTTGTGGCAATGTTTGGCCCCTATACCTTTATGAGGAAGGAAGAAATGGTAGTACAACTATTCTACCATCAGTCATGTACCACACTCTGTAAAGTGCTAGGAGCTTTCAGAAACACAACTGTTTAGATTCCTTAA
This sequence comes from Promerops cafer, assembly GCA_013398275.1. Classification (NCBI taxonomy): domain Eukaryota; kingdom Metazoa; phylum Chordata; class Aves; order Passeriformes; family Nectariniidae; genus Promerops; species Promerops cafer. Next base: position 2,342,024 of record VZSE01001561.1, read on the forward strand.
ATAATAATAATAGTAGTAGTAATAATAGGAGTAGTAATAGTAATAGTAGTAGCAGGAAGAAGAAGGAGATAATGATTTGGAAAGAAAATATTTTTCATATAAAGAATAATTGTTCAAAATACGCAGGGAAAAACTATCCTACCCATTAGATACTGCATACTATATAGTTTGCAAGCTTTTTAGCTGAAAAGGCCTGCATACATTTAATGTGTCTGCCAAGTGCCAAAACATGTATAATGAAAGGTGTAAAACTGGGGATTTAGTCAGGTTGCCTGTGAGGTTACTGACCCTGAACAGGAACCAAAAATTATGTGAAACCAGTGGGTGGATTGTCCAGCTCAGGCTGAGGTGTGGGACAATGTCTGGAACCTAAAGGCTGGAAGTCTTGAACTCCATCTCCCTGGTTTAAACTGGAAAGGGACAGGAACTCTGCCTGTACAGAGTAGCAAAAAGACTCTGAGTCCTCTGGAAGATAATTCAGAACAGAAATATTGCTTACTACTCTCTAAAAGAATCCTAGAGACAATTGCTTTCTAATTTAAAGTTCTTTGTTGGCATCTAAAACTTGACAGGGCAAACTTTACCAGCTTCTCAGCAAAATGAACTCTGACAGTTCATGACACATCCCCCAGCTCCTAGCTCATTCCAATGTAATATCATAAACATCATCAATAGCATTCATCAAGAGGGTTTGGTGGTAATTTATGTCTATTAATATAATTCTGAACAATAGTTTTAAATCAGTTAGTGTTATTTTCAGAAGCCACTTTAGACATAACTTTGGTTACCAGAAATAAACTCCAACGTCTCCAGTGTATTGTTCTTCTGTGTGTTTAGCAGATTGTCACAAGAAGTTCTATTCAATTTTACTCCATTTCAAGCTGTGGTTAGGGGAGAGCCAGTGAGAAATAAAATAAAGATTGTAAGCCCAGGAGTAAGAAAATAAATCTCTGAAGTTTGTGTTGGATTCTGACGTGTAAGTTGATATATGTCCAAAACAACTGGAAAACAATGGGGATGAAATATTAAGCAAAACCAAATAATAAAAGAGCCTCTAGTATCTTAATTTAAAACAAAAAGAGAACTAGCTTAAAACTTGCCTATTTACTTGCATCAAAACCGCATCTCAATTAATGCTACAATAAATAATTATAGCAAAGCTGCCCCTAGTGTAGCTTTTTCTAGTAATTTGTTTTATGCAAATTATGTCCTTAGTTTATGCATAGTATTTTTCCTAGCTCTGAAAAAAATATGCATCAGTGTTTAACTTTATCTTGTGTGTGTAGTTGTACTGACTACTTTTAAGAATAAGAGCCATTGTGCACAGCAGAATTTGGCTCAGTCCTGAAACTTGTCTCAGTACAATTTGGCATCATCTTCTACTGTCACTTGTCTACTACTGCACTTACTCTGCAAAGATATTATCTGGCCTGTGGAGTGAAATCTGTCCAATAACTCTGAAGTAATTGGTAAAATCACATTTTCTTCCAGCAGAACACATAACATTTCCAATTACAGAGTTTATTTACTGTCTTCTTTCTAAGCTACTTGTACTGGCTATTAGTAATCTTGTGGTATGTACACATTTCAGTTATGCTAGGTTTCAAAAAAGTGCTGTTTATCAAAATTTACTCTAGCTGCCAAATTACAGTGGATATTTACATATTATGAAACTATCTTAATGACCTGTTGCCTGGGTCCAGATGTACAAAAAGCAGCAGCAGTCAAGCTTAGATTGCTAATATGAATGAAGAAACTCTGGGGATAAGAGGTCTACAATCCACTTATGCAGTATTTCTGTTTATTATTATGGGGTAAAATATCTCAATATACACTATGAAATGTTCATATACACATGCTCATATACACATGAGCAAGACCTTTGTATTTATTTTCATGCAGTGTGAGTAAACATTAAATAAACACATTTTAAGGAAACAATATTTCTTATTTGCAAATTAAAGTGATGTGTGCAGACAGAGTTTTGCAAGATGAGTATAACCTAAACGTCTCCTGAAACTTTGTAAGTGCAATTTGTGCAATTTGCTTTCTTATGAAAAAAAAATGATGATGACAATAAGTTTTTTGAAGGACTGGCCACTCTTGGGAGATGTTTTGCCTCACAGCTCACCTCTGCTGCTTCAGGAGTGCCTCACAGTGCCTGACTGCCTGAACCAGACAGGGCCAAGGAAACACAGGGGATGGCTCTGGGACATCTAATAAATATATTTCCTTCAAGAATCAGGAAAACTAAGCCAATGAAATGCTTTAAATTAGCCCTTTGCTTTGAAATAGTGAATATCTCAGTTCCATCACTGCTTTTAGTGGAACAGAGGAATTAGCATGGACTCTTTCCAAAACCAGATGTGTATTCTTTCCATCAAAAGCCAGTCACAAGATTGCATATCGTGTAGCATATGCATCTCATTCCAGCTGTGTAGATTAATAGGTTGAGGTTTTATTTTCAGACGTGGCCTATGTAAGGGCACAGATGTAGTTCTGAGTTGTTGTAAAACAGGTAATAAATTTTTGTGTAACCCAAGTTGAAATGGATATTTTACAATAAGGAAGGTGACTCTTCCAAGAAGAGACTCATGGTTGGAGGGCTGTATTGTTTGATGAAAAGCATTGCACAGTTTTGTGCAAAAGAATATAAAGAATACAGCCTAAAGAATATACTGTCTGTTAAATGTTCCAAGCATACTGGTCAGAAACTGTATTTTCTTTGATGTTTTGCCCTCCCAAGCACTGCTTAGTGTCAGTTGATGTCAAAATCATCTTCATGTTACTGGCATAGTTACATTACTGTGATAGCAGTAGGTAACATCAGTGGTGCATGCACTTCCAGAATGGGCTGAGGTTCTTCTTTGCAGGTGTAGTTCTGTCACGTGTTTTGGGGCCTTTTGTTGTTGGCAGGATCTCTCTGGGAAAATAGTTTACTGAATCCAAAAGAAGCAAATGCAGAATAAAACCCTGTTTTGGTTTTCTGTTTTCGGGTTGCTAATGCTGGCTATTACAAATCTTATAGACACAGAGAGCAAAGCTTTTATTGAAGCACAGCTCTATTTTCCTCCTTCACATGACCATATTGTTGAGAGAGCATCACATTTCAGTGTTTGCCAATGGGAACATTTATAATGGATTCATGGGTTTCATGCATGAAGAGGCTCTCTTTGAAGCTTTGTCAGAGAGGGACTAGAGACATTCATGGTGGAAAGCAAGAAGGAATCGCCAGTCAGCACATGCTGCTGCACAAAAAATATCTTAGAGCAAGTATCTCTGGAGCAAATTAAAAGAGAAAATATTACTATTAAAACATTACTTGCCCTGAAGGAGACTTATTTGCCATATGGAAATGGATGATTGAACCATACCCACATGCAGTGGTGAAGATTGCTGTCACAACTGTTGGCAGTTTCATTTCTGTAATGCCCAGATGCCCAAGCCAAACATCACACAGAGACACAATTCTTGCAGCAATGATGTCACTTAATATTCCAGAGTGACCAGTGGTTTCATAAAGACAGGCAAAAGGTGCTGACTTCCAGAAAATTTTTTGATTTTTCCAACAGCTGTTTCTTCATGGCACTGCATAAAATGCTAATTGTCATGACATTTGTTGAAAGCTTCAATCCTCATAATGAAACAGGAACAACCACTGAACTGATTCATAGCAGCATATTCGACTGCAGACCTGCTATCAGTGGTTTTAAGATAATGAAATTATAACAAGAAAAATGCACCGTTTTCCAGTCAGAATTAACAACATGCAGTTTTATCAGTTTATTAAAACACTTGAGTAGTCCCCTTCACATATTTTCTGGACCCAGACCAAATATTTATTTATATTTCTTTCAGATCTTTTTTCTTTAGCATGAAGATGAAATATCTCAGAATTACTTCAGTGTTGGATCTAGTTTTTTCCAAATAACAGGACGAGACTGCCAGGAGACGTTCCTCAAGATTTATTGCAGTATGAGCCTCAGTACAGGGTGAGACACAAAGGATGGCAACAGCTCACATCATGCTAACAGCAGACACAGTTCTCTGGGTTACAAGGACTTTGGAAAGCTTTCTAGCCAATAGCAAATTGATGAGCTTACAGGTGTCTGCATATACCAATCATTAAAACTACACGTATTCCCTATATCTAATGAAGGTTGCTTGTTTCATATCTCTTGCTTCTCAGGAACTTCTTTAAACAAAGCACAGAGTCTCATTATTAAACTTTTCTATTATCTTGATTGACATATTTTTCTTCTTGCCAAGGCCTAGCTCTACACAGCACAAAAACACAGTCTTATTGTTCCATGTCCTCATCCTTGTATCTTTCTATCTCTAGGCCTACATCCACACCGCTCTGAGAGTTTTCTGCTTTTTGTATTTCCCTCACTTAAGTGAGGAGAGATTTAAGAATAGGACTATCTCTAACTATTGAGAAAACCCAAAAATACCTTTGCACTTCCCAACAGGTGTTCATCTGCTTGTCCATCTCTGAATTGTTTCTTTTTTGGTTTAGAGCAGATTCAGAGCCTCACAGTTAAGCCAAGGAGGTCACTTGCTCCACCTGCTCCCCTTACTTTTAAAGGGGATAAACTGGTTTTGTGTTTCCAGCAGAGGGTTCTTGAAAAATTCCCAGTACTTTATACCTCCTTTATCCTCCATGGAAGCATCTCATCAAATTCCCCTCATTTGAGCACTGAGTTGGCATTTGCTCTTCTACAGTCTAAGACTTCTGTCATAGTAAAACCTTCAGTGTACTCATTAGGATCCCAAACCCCACAATATTGTGAACAGTGCAGCCAAGTCTATCAGTAACTGAGATATTACAAAGTTTTCTTGGTTTGTGAGTAACAAGTCCAGCAGCACTTTGTTCCTGCTTCTCACATCTGATGCTTGTAAAAAGAAGCAGTCCTCTATGCATTCTGGAAACATGATGGATGATGTGTGAAGTGCTGTATTGTTCTTCCAACAAATGCACATTCAAGGTTCAACACAGGGCATGAGTCCTCCTCTTCTTCTCTGCTTATCTCTATGAAACAGTATAGCCATTCAACATGATCCTTCAGCCACATGAGTCAGTGCACCATGTTTCAGTTATTCCTATGAGATCATAACTTTCTGACTGCATGTGGAGCTCCTGTTTTTCCCCCAGGCTGTTTTGTGCATGCATGCATACACTCCACGTGGTTAGTCTTCTGGTTCTCATCTTGGGAGGTAGCTAAGGAATATTTGTCGCTCCTATGGTTGGCCTGGTTTATCCCCAGTTTGTTGCCACGGCATGAGCATTGCCACCTTGGACCCTGTCCCCCAAGTCCTTAGGTTTAAAGCCCACCTCACCATGTTGACCAGTCTGCTGCCAAAGATTCCCTTGTCTCTTCTAGACAAGTGGATCCCACCCTTCTTTAACAGGCTATAGCCACCGAAGAATCCCCCTTTGTCATAAACCCAAAAACCTCGTGAAGACCCCAGCCACAAAGCCAGTAGTTGATTTGCATTATACGTCTACTTCTGGCTGCACCCTTTCCTCTCACCAGTAAAATGAAATAAAAGATAACTTGGGCACCAATACTTTGTAGTTTTCCTTGACTTTGCCCAAGTTCCAGCTTGCAATGCCATTCATGCCCATATGAAAGAGGAGCAACTGAGAGTAGTCTGTGATCTTGACAAGTAGTGGCACTCTCTCAGCAGCACCTCAGCTCTGGGAAGTCAGCACACCTCTCATAACTCCCTGTCAGGACAGCAGTGGGAGCTTTAGTGCTCCTTAATAGAGAAACAGCAACAATGGGCACTTGTCTTTTTGTGGTATCCTCTGTGTCACTGGTATATTGTCTATAAACAAACAAAATTCTAGTTTAATAATCATTCAAAATAATACAGTTTTTCACACTTGTAAGTCAAAAACATAATTAACAATGAGACAGCTCCCCAGTGAAATTTCTAAGCCTGGCATATTAATTTTATGGAGCATGTCTGCCAAGGCAGGGGGCAGCTGTAGGCCCAGACCATGTAGGCAGTTGCCTAAGGCAGCAAAAGAGACACAAATATCACAGTGATAGCAGAGCAGCTCCCCCAGGCACCACCTGGTCTGTTGAGATTATACAATCTTCTCAGCCTCAATAATGAGAAAATTTATCCCACTCCCTGGCTTTGTTTCCCCCATCCTCCTGCTGGTAGACAAAGGAGGTCTGGAAAGATCCCAGCATGGAGCCAGAGAAGAGCTGCTCTTCCTTTTATCTCCCTTCTCTCAAGCAGTCATGCTACATTGGGCCAGAAAGTCCAAGCAGGTGTTTGCAATTTAACCTCATTAATTTTGAAACACTGCTGGGAAACCTTGAGTCTGCCTGTGACAAAATCATTATATTATTATATAATTTCTGTATTAATGTACTGGTTTGGGCTAAGATAGAGTTATTTTTCTTCATATTATGAAGAAAACAACTGAGAAAATCATGTGTTCCTGTAAATTAATTGGTTGTTAACTTTATGGGAGGTTTTCACAGCTGATTTCTAAAAGCTTGAGCAAAGTTGATGTAGGCAACCATAATGAATTGTTATTGGGATTTGAAAGTACAGTCTCACGTAACTTAGCAAACAATTTCTAGTATTGGATTCCTTGAAATTTTCTCCAGAGGAGTAAGGAAAATTTTAATAAGACTGAATATATGCAAGAATTATACCAGTATTCCATTTGGAAAGTTCAAATGCTAAATTGTCATTACTCTGGAGTCTGATTTTCACAGCTGTTATTTCACATGGGGATATTCTGTATTCATATCCCTCTGAAATTAAGTATTCATAAAGACTTCTGAGGTCTGTACTTTGTACATTTTGCCACCTCTCGATTTGTTTTAACTTTCTCTTCAATTGCCTCTTTAGCAAAGTCATGAATATTTGTTGCTGGCAGAAAGGAGTCCCATTTTTCAACCTAGCTACACGGCCATCTGTGGTGTTTGCAGATTACTAGAATTTTTTTTTACCTATCCAGGGAATTTCTAGATGTTTCTGAATCAGAGAATTCCCACTTGTCAGATCTCATTACCATGTCCTTCCCTAAGTTGAATCTGATGTAGCAACAAAGCCAACAGTAGCTGGTTTAGTTTGAAGATGCTTTAAATAAGGGGAGAATGCATGTGTCTGGGCTTGATTCACTGTGAGGTAGCTAATTTTTTAGAAATGTTTTAGTTAAATTATTTTTCATTTAATTGGTCATCATTACTTAATGATGGAAAAATTATCTTAATAAGAGATCAAAATTAGAAAGAGTTCAAAATCAATAGGGAAGGAGTGCTGTTTGATACTATAGGAATTCTAAAGAAAAATAATTGAACAGTAATTACATATGAAGGCAATTGTAGACTACTACAGACTGCAAATATGAGAAAAGGCAAAGAGAATTTTTTTTCCAGAAAATCAAGATTGTAAATAGTTGCTATTTCAAGCATGACTGCAGGATCCACACACTGTACTTCACTCAGATAAGGAGATTTAGGGTAAAACAACCCCATAGCATAGGACAAAGTAAAAATGTCTCCAAACTAGCTACCGCCAAGCTAGGCAGAAGCAGTGGAGCAGAGTAAATGTAGCACATCACATGAACTGATTGATTTTTCTGAGAGATTAAATATTTCTAACCTGAAGGTAAGTTGCTCCAAAGTACAGGTCGAGTGAGACTGGGATTGTCTGCACCAGGCCATGTACACATGCAGCAGAAGTATTGAAGCAAAATTCCTTAACTCTTCACAGCTTTAAGTAATCTAACTTTTTTTTATGAAGGTAATTTTAATCTTAGTCTATCACTTTGTCAGTCAGCATGAACTGCCCTTCTAAAGACAGGAATTTATAAGCTTCCTTTTTACACAGGTTGCTTTCACCATTCTAGCAGAGTGTCTAGGAGTTACATAATTACTCTATAGATTTTTAATAACCCTGCTCAGAAACTTTTCTTTGATGTAAAGGCTTTTGGGGACTTGCTAATTGTTTAGGATTACAGATAAACTCATTATTTTAAGCATATTCTCAAAAACCCCACAAATGAACCAGAAAAAAATATAATGAGGAATAGTACATTTTCTTTCTAAAGATTTTGTGTAGGCTCACCGACTTCATGCAACTTGCAGTAGAAAGTAATTTTCATTGACGAAGACAGTTAAAAATGAAGATTTTGCAGTGACAATGAGATCTACTGCAGATCTTCCTTGTATAGCTTGAAAATTTTCTTGTAACTTCACCTACTACTACTGTGTACAAATACATTCTTGCTTTCATGCATCTTGTTCTGCATAATACAGGAAGGCAATTCTGTCAGTCCTAAACAAGAGCAGTGTTTTGTAGGAAAGCAGTAACTTAGTTTTGTTATATGTATACATGTGTATATGAGGATGGTAAAACACAGAATTACCTCATCTTCACTTCCTACCTGAGAAGAGAGGTGAGACTGAAGAAAGGCTGACACAGGAAATGCAGCAATATAACTGCATGATTTTGAAAGCATGCAAACTACTCAGGGACTGAGGACAGACCTACAGACCTACAAGTCAGGTCAGTTTAGGGAAGCTCTGAAAAGAATTTTAGGGAGAAATCCATTATATTCCCACCCTAAAGCATTGATCTAATTTTCAAAGATGGGAGATCTGAGGAGAAGGAAAAACTTATGACTCAGAAACCAGTAACACATAAGGTGTGATCTCTAATACATTGCATTATATATATTAGTATCAGACAGTGTACACTGCAGCAGAAATTCAAGAACTGAGCATCAAATGAGAGTCCGATTAGTAGATTTCTCCTGTGGCTTTGCCATTTATTTGGACTTTGAATTTCACATCAAAGAAGAATGTTGCATCCTAATTGTCTATCCAAGATTAGAGTATCAGAATGTGATAAATTATTTTGAGTATTATATTAGAAGCTTCTAACACGTGGTTCTGAATTTTCATCAATGATAAAACTTTCGTTCCAGCTTTGACTCAAAGGTCAAGGTTTTGCATATCAGGATTTCTACACCTAAGTAACTCTTTAGATGTCCCTAAAAACTGTTACAAAACAGGTCACAATTTAAGTAAATTTTTATGAGGTCACTAGATGGAGCCACATATACTGCTAAACGCCTCAGAAAACAAAATTCTGGGAAAACCAGAAGAACAAACAAGCAAGAAACAAGACACAGTAGTGCTTCATGAAATAGCAAGGCTGTGCTTAGATACTATTTCCCAGGGTCTCCATCCTGTCATTTCCCTCTACTACCTCAAATTGTTCTGTTCATTCTTCTGTGAATAGGGTAGGACTATACACTTCAGAGGGATCATCACAACAGTGTCAACTCACTTTACTGTATATGATCAACAGTCTTCTGTTTTCTCACTGTAAATTTCTCAGCGTTAATTTCAGTAATGTCTACAGACATTTTGAGAAAGTGACAAGTTTTTAATGTATATTGTTACTGTGTAGTTGGCATGACTTACCTACAACAAAGTTTTCCTGGTGGAGTCAGCCAACACTGGCTCCTGCACAGTACTCAACAGTGCAAGGCAGCAAGACTCCTGGGGTTCATATCCACTTGAGTTTTGCACTGGAGTAAGCTGAACTATTCTATGGGTCTTGTAGTGAGTGTTTTTAAGTTTTTCCTGGCCTCACTGGCAACTGTGAGAAAGTATAGAAAATCTATGGCATTTGATTGACACGGTATGTGCTCGCATAAGGCAGCCTCATGCTACAAGTTACTGGGTTGTATTAGGTTGGTGCATATGTTCCTTTCAGATCTGTCAGTGCGAACTCAACACAATTGCATTTGAAGAAAGGAATTACACTTGTGCATGGCACTTACTATAGCCCACAGCTCATTGTTATCTTGTAAAATGGAGGTGCATTACACATTATGGCAATACTCAAGGTATATTCAGAGTTAATTCTGCACTGAATATAAATTTCCACCTGTTTCGTTCAGTTTTCAAGTTGACATTTCATTGTGTGGTAGTGTCTGTGAGACCTTCTGACGTGACACAGTATCAGCCTGAGACTACTTGAGAAGTAGCTGTATGGTTTTATTGCTGATCTAATTTTAATTTTGAAAGTTTTGTTTATTTAGTTCTATGCAAAATCTATATTTATATGCTTACTTAGGATTACGACCGGGGGAAGTCAGTGGAGCTATAAACAGAGGAAAGCAAAAGTGATCAGTCAGATAAATTGCTGAATATTTAAAAGGCCAAAGCAATAAAAAGTAGCATTATAATTCATAGAGTATGTGAGGCATTAAAAAGTCATGCAGGTTCAGATTTTGACCAAGATTTATTGCAGAAAAAAATCAAATAGAACCTGATTATTTTTCATTACAAATGTGGTAAAGAAGATAATAAAATAGCATAAACTTACTGTATGCTAAAAGACTTCACAAAATCAGGCTGTTCACTTGCTGTTCTCCATCAGATTCAGTCAAGGCTGACATTTAAAGGAAAACATTCTCTGTGCTATATAAAAGTGTTGAAGGATGTGATCATCTAGTATTATTATTTCTAGCCCCATACCAATATATACTTACATGCCATAAGAAGTGCTTTTTGTTGAATTCTTTTGATTGAGGATTACAGGCAGATGCATTTCTTCCCAATATTTCAGCAATAACCAACTTAAGCAGTTACATATAATTTGTATATTACTTCAGTTAGTCATATTGAAGTCATGGAATAAAGTTCTATTTCACTTAGTGATGTACAAATAGGCAGAAAAAGCTAGGCCTTAACTGGAAGGCCTTACTGTTTCATTTCCATCAGAAATAATAGAGTTTTACTGCAGAAAAATAGGCCACAGCATCAGATGATATTTTCTTAGCAGATATATCTAGGTGCAAATTTAGATATTTTGCCTTAGGGATGAGACAAGACAGTAAATAATGAAGTGAGGGGATATTTTCAGGAGATAAATGTACTCATAGCCCTCGCCTAGATGAAATATAGGGAAGCTGCACCTTTGCCAGTGAATCAGAGGACTGTAGACGTACAAGTCACACCAGGAGCTCAGAGTTTCCATTCTCTGGTTTATAAATATTTGATTGGGCATTTTCATTAAATATAGGTGACAATAAGTTAGAGCTTAAAAATATAGATGAGGAAGTTATATTTGCTGAAGCAGATAAATAGCTGTCAAGTAAAATCTGTGAAGGATTGTATCCACAATAATTCAAATACTTTTAATAACAGAGGGCAAAACTGAAATGGTCCTAAGTACCTAAACTAGAGAACCAGAGAATTAAAACTACATGAGCAGACATAAAATTATCCAGTATATGTTTAAGTCATCAGAGTTATTCCTCTTCCTTAACTCCTGCTCTATTACCAGTGAGGCATTGACCATACCATTCAAACCTTGAGGTGGCTATTAGTGCAAATACATGTCAAAAATTATCCTTTCCAAAGCTATCTTTCAGCTTAACTGTCTATCCCACGATGTCATTTCTGATGAGGAATGTGAGCTAAATGGGAAAATGTCAGTCAATTAGAAAGGACCTTCAGCCTCTGATGCCTGACTGCTGTTGCTTCATTACCAATGCTATTTAGTAAATCTTACGAGTATGAAAAAGGCAATCCTTTATTACATATAAGCTAGATGTTTGCATTTGTTTATAATTCCAAAATTTGAGGAAACACAGAAAGGGAGTGCCAGTTCTTTCACTAACAAACCAAACCCCAGATTTGTTTTCAGTTGCAGAATCTCTTCAACTCCCCTGCAGACAACCTTAGGAAGATTGCACCTACCCCTCTCAGTCTCTTCCTTAAAAGCTCAAGAAATCCAGCTCCTTCAGCTCCTTGTCAAAGAGCATGCTTTGCATTCTCTCTTTGCATCTTGGTGGCCCTCCAGACGTCTTTCTCCACCTGCTCTGTGTCTTTGTTCTGAGGTCTCAGCCTGGACTGGGTACACCAGAATTGGCCTCCTGGGAGCCAAGCAAGCAGCAGCGAGCAGCCACTTCCCTGGCCTGTTGGCTGGGATCCCTGTCTGTGCCTGGTACACAGACAGGCCTGTCGCCACAAGAGCGCACTGCTGACTCGCATTCAGCAAAAATCAGCAAAATTATCCACTGAGATCCCCTCAGTTGGAGCAGAGGTGCAACTTCAGATAAGCCGATAACTTTCAAGGGATATGCTTATGTCTTGGCCAGACCTTTCCCTACTGTAGCTTCTAATGCAGCTGTCAAGTTTTGGCAGCCAATTTGTGCGCCAGTGACTGTTTAGACTCCATGCACAGAACAGGAGCTGTAAATAAAGCCTGGTAAGTAATGTGCAGGAGAGAGCCCCTGAAGCGGGCATATTTTAATTTTGGAAAAGCAAAAATATTATTAGGCATCAAACTTTTTAAAAGTGATTTTAGGGTAGTCTTGAGAGGTCCTGTTGTTTTGGATGCTTTTTGCGCACATGGACAGAAATTTCACAGAATCACAGACTACGGCGAGTGACTCCATCTGCTCCTCATACCTCGACACCCTTCACCATCTTTCTTGCTTTCCTTTGGGTGCTCTCTAATAGCTTTAATATCTTTTTCATATTGTGGTGCCCAAACATGCACACAGGCCTCAAGCTGAGGCCACCCCAGTGCAGAGCAGAGCAGGACAATCCCTTCCCTTGCCCGGCTGGTGATGCTGTGCCTGATGCACCCCAGGACACGCTTGGCCCTCCTGGCTGCCAGGGCACTGCTGACTCTTGTTCATCTCACCATTGACCAGGACCCCAAGGGCCCTTTCTGTGGCACTGCTTTTGCCTGGTTGGCTGTCAAGGGTCTCCAGGTCCTCATGGGTTGTGGGGCCATTGCTCAGGTGTCCCTGAGCTCAGGAACTCCCTGTACAGCTCGATCCAGCCCTCAGCCCTGGACTTACCTCAGTCACCACCGCTGCCACTGCCACCTCACCAATTTCTTGGTTTTCTGACTAGCCCTAGAGTATACTGTAGCTTAATAAAAACACTGATATCTTAGTAGTAGGCCAAAATCCAAGAGAAGCATCCTATAGCCAATGCCAGAGGCAGCTGTCTTGGCTAGAAACCAACGTTCTCCATTTTCTCAGGGCCTTCTATTCATGGTCTTACAAAGTGCCTTTTTAAAAATAAGCCCTAAACAGAGAGGAAAATTTGAGCTGAACAGATTTTCACTTGACCAGAGGTTATAAAAATTATTAAAATAGTTATTAAAGTTTAAAGCCATGTATCCAGAAAGTGAAGGTCCTCTTTAAATGCCCAGTCTACTGAAATGTTCCAAATACTTGGATTTATTACAAGTTATTCTCATTGCAAACTGGCTGGTAGCTGCAGGACTCTGTCCTGTGGGAGGTGACCTCTGAGTAAGAGTTAAATTTTAAGCCTGGGTAAGGCCATCAAGATTCATCCATGTGTGAAAGGATTGCACAAACAAAACCTCTTACACAAACAAAACATCCAACTCGGTCGCCTACATTCACTGCCAGTCATGTCTATGATTTTATTTTTTTTCAGAGAATCCAAGCATGTTTCACAAATTTTCATCCTGCTGGCAATAATGTGCCAGCTCTTTTTAGGACAAATACATTATTTTGATTAGCCTGATGCCATTCTAGAAATCCTGAGGCATTATGCAGTTTTGTTTATCTCAAGTGTTAAAAATGCTTGAGTGACCTTTGGCCCCTTCAAAGCCCTGGCTTTGTGGCATCTTACTGAGCTGGTAAATTTAGGGAGTCAGGGAAGTATGTCTCAGGCTGCCATTTTCACACTTGATACCTTCTCACCCTGAGCTGTCTGTTCCCCATCCAGTCTTAGGTGTTTTCCACCAGCTGCCAGTTGAAATATGCCTTTTTTTTTTTCTTTCATATAAAGTTATTCTTAGATTATTCTGGATAATTTGTCAAATATTTATGTGCATTTTACTCCTGATCTTTATCATATAATCAGCTAGACCAAAACCATCATCTTTGTTGGTTTATTTCTAAATGATCTCAGGAATTTAAACCACTTTAAAATTGCTACTGCCCAGATTACCATCTATTTACCCTGTACATAAACAGAAGTGAGAAAACATTTCTTCATTTTAATATTATGGTTTACCTAAAATTGCAATAGTACTAAACGGGTTATTTTGATGTCCAAGACCTCAAAATAGTTCTATGCAAGAGTATGCAAACAATATTGATAAGCAAGTTCCTTCATTCTGGGCTCCCCTTATTGACCCTCCAATGCAGAACACCTTCCTAGTATTTTCTTTCAAACAGCACTCATGTACGATCTCTTACATTCTGCATAGCCTTCTCTAACCTGAAAATTTCACTTCTCTTGTAATTTTATTATTCAAACAGGTCTATGTTAGATATTTCTCCTCATTTATTGCAAATGAGAAACATATGCAAAACATTTCCCATAGATGTTTGAAGAAGATTTTAAAACATAAAAGCCTACAAACTTGAATCTAGTTATATGGAACCGACACGTTAGTTCTATGCATCCCCCATTCCCAGCCTTGATTAAGACAATTTCCTGGAGAAGAGATGACACAAGATGATCCAGGAAGCAAAATCTGACACCAGCAATGAGTAGTTTAGCAGTTGACCAGTGTGAGCTAGTGCCAGAGCAGATATCCTGCCTCTTAGCATTGGTATCTTGAGGATAACTGTGGAATTCATGGGGTCTTGCATTGAGTGCTTCTCTACTGCTGATAGTGTAAAGGTGTGAGTATCAGTTTTAGGATTTTGATGAGAAACAAACACTAGGATAACTATTCAGCATACATATTCAGCAAAATTTTATTAGGAATGGGAGAAAGGAATGTGGGAGTAAGCAGGTTTGGGATTACTGTGGTTAAGCAGGATAAAGCCAGTGGAGTAAATTAAATCAATAGCTGAGATGATGACAGAGCTCAAAACAGAGAGTAAGAATAACACTGTCACAAAACCAAGAACATTTATAGTTTGCATGGGCCATCCAAGGTCATCACTGGGTGCTGAATCACTTTAGCCATGTGCATTCCTAGCAATGTCATGCTGCCATCATAATGTAGCATCAGCCTTCTAATTTATTTTAGCAGCTGATGTCATTGCAGCAGCTTGCACCTTAATTCAAACTGCAATCACATCGCACCACACTGTTGATTTTTAAATCTGTGAGAATCAAGTAAGTTCTTCTAGTTACTGTATTACTGTATTGCATATTCTTCTCACACGTTGGCTCCTTAACATTCAAAGCTCTACCATCTGCTTATAACTACATTATACCACTGCAGAGGGCACTAGTGGTGCATATGAGCAGCTGTTGAGCAAACTCACAATTTCGTCTGCATGAAATTAGGACAAGGGATGTCTGCAAGTATGTATTTGTTCATTTACTAGTGTTAGACCTATTTGGTCTATTGATGCTAAGGGCCTGGTGATGAAATCACATCTAGCCAAACATCCTTAGACATAAAGAAAATATAAATAAGATTTCAGTAGTCCGTTCAAAATTATCATGTATTTAGAATTTACTTAGAAAAAACATGGCAGAGGAAACCTCACTCCCGACCCCCAAAGCTTTTGCATTTAAGTGATGGTTAAACAATTAGTTTTCAGTCTCTGTGCATTTTTCTCTGGGATGTCTTCATTTTTAGAAGTCATCATTTGTGTGTACCTATACCCATTGAAATAATTATTTCAATATTTAAATGAGAGATCAGCTTTTAAAAATTTCACTTCTGGTTTAAATAGGTATACTAAACCACCATATACAAAACCCTTCATGCACTGTCTGATAGCCATTTAAAGAGATGGTTTGCTCCTATTTCCAGGTCAGTTCCTGAATAGTACTATGATTTTAGGCAAGTGAATACTTAGTTTGTGCATGACTGTAAATTGGGTGTGATTGCTAGTAAAATTATTTATAATTCTTGGATGGAATGCTAATATTTTTAGGAAAATATTTTGGCATCTGCAGTTCTTGGAAGTTTTGTTCTTAAACTGATTTCTGTTGTGTTTAAGATAGAGAGTTTTGATGGAAAATAGGGATTTGGGCTCTTTGGAATTCACTAGCCAAGTAATGGGTCTCCTGTCTTTTTCTGCAGAGCATAAGTAAGCAGCCAAAGGCACAAGTGTTCATCCTGAAGGCATTTTGCTGACATCAGTTCTCTGCCATATCTACTTTCTTAATGTCCAAAGAGGGCCTTTACCACAGCTATGATAAAAAGAGCAGAAAAACATTCTCAGTAGAAAAAAGTTCTAGGAAATATCTGTTCACACTAACTCTAGAGAAATTAGGGGATGATTTGATCAAAGGGGCTAAACAGCTGGTACAGAATGTGTTCTCAGGCTAGTCTAGAGAGGTATGAAAGGATCCAGAGACTGGAAGTTGAAAAGAGGTATTTTCACAGTACGTTTATTTGCATTTTTAGACATGTGAACAACTAGCTACTGGAAAGACATGTGAAGATGGCTTCTTTATCATTATATTCATTAATGTATTTACTTTTATCTCTGAAAGATATGCTCTTCTAAGTTTAAAAATTAATTAAGAGAGATTCTGTAATCCTCTACCACAGTCAATCCCATATAGATTCAGATCTAGACCTAGATCTGCCATGTGATCCTAGAGGAGGGAGCACAAACTATTTTACAAGTCTATTCCTAAGCTTCTCTTTGGCTTATGTAAGGCTTATTTTATACGATTGGCTCCTGACAGCCATTCATAAAACTTGCAGCATTTGCTATCCAAATAGCTTCCAGCCACTGACATTATGTCCTCTAGCATATCTGCTTACATTCTGCTGTTGTCCTACTTCCAGACACCATTCATCTTTGAGCACACAGTTTCACTAGATGCATTAGTTGCTTGCCCTGCTGGTATCTTCATCGAAAGCACTCAGATATCACAATCAGCAGCTGCCATTTAAGCAAGATAACCACATGGTTTGATATGTTAACATACTGTAGGTCTCTCTAAATCTGCTAAGCCTAAACATTGAGTACGATTGCTTACTCACTGGCTGTTCATATTGTTTTTACTGGATTACTGTAAACTATGTAAAAATTAGTTGGCTTGAAGGAAAATTAACTGACAGCACTAAACATGCTATATTAACTATTTTACAGTTCTACTGCTGAAGTGCCTGAGGTGATTTTTTCATGAATAATAAATCCCTGTAAATCAGCATATTCAAACAGGGAAGTGGACCCAGATGTTCATACCTGTGTGTGTACCTTTCCTTCCCATTTCATGTCCCTTCCCCATCCCAGTGCGCGATGCCACATTTATTGGGCTTTTACTCTAAAATTGGGGTGGCAGAGCTGACCTGGGTTAAAACTAATTCAGCACAAGACTACCTAACTGAATGGTTTCTGTGGGCTGTAGTTGCACTGTACATTTATTATGTAGCTCCAAACAATTATTGTGGTGTTAAGGAATAAAACAGCATAGGGTTGAAAAAAGTATGAAGGGCAGTCAGAGTCTCTTTTGTGTAACTGCTTATGCTCAAAGCTTTTGTGAAACTCCTTGTTTTGTGCTATGTTAGACATCATTGCCAGGTCTGGCCTCAGCATAAGATTTAGGAATAATACAGCTGAAATATTAGATATCTTCTTAGCAAGGTACCATGTCAATCAGCATTTCATATGTGCAGACTCTAAGACTATTATAATAATTGATTCCCTGAAAACTTCAATAAGAAGTAATTCAATTTGATATAAAAAGGACATATGCAGCATTTTTTAATGAAGCATATACAAATCACTTTCACGATGCTATTTCACATTATTTTTTTAATGATGAGTAAGCAAGTTAAAGTTAGCATTATACATCACTGAATTAATTTTTTTATCAACTTCACTGGCAGTATAATGAATGTCACCATTGAAAAAGAAATGCAAAGTTATATTACATTGCATTTAATATAAAATATTACTTGTCTAAAGAATAAATTAGCTGTAAAGTAGAAGAAAATTATGCTTATATCTACTTTAAGTCTAATTTCTCTTTGTCTAATATAGAAAGTAAATTGGAATTTTGTCAAGAAGGATCCTGAACCACTGTGTTCTTTATTGGAAGTCCTTATAACTTTCTTATACTTAACACTGTCATATTATCATTTTACTTGGCAACCCTTGCATTTTTTTTTAAAGTAGGTTAAAAGTAGGTTAAGTATGAGTCATATTGTTATAACATGATTGTATCTCATTCCAGGCTAAGATGTTGAACTTGCAGAATGCAAAGGAAATCTATCTGGAAAGAAACAGTAAGTCACTTTAATCTTTTTAGATTTAAAACTTTTTTTAAGTGCTGAAAAAAAATTATTTTCAACATATGGAAAATATCTACAGAAAGGTTAGATTCAGGGAATAAATCACAGAGCTAGATCAGATGAGATCAGAATAATTCTATCTTTGTTGCACGTAATTGCAATGTGACCCTAAAGTCCATCTGCACAGTGCTTTGCATTGACTACTTAGGGGTGAGCAATTCATCTCATTGAACCTCAGTTGTCTAGAAGTTAGTTATGTTTTAAGTTATTCATCTGGATTGTGTTTATCTTTTGTCAATACAACATAAATATATCATTCAGATGGGATGAGCCTTCCTTAGGAACTTTCCCCATTGGCAGTAGAGAAAATGGAGCTTGATCCGAATGCACCCATTTGTAGCTAGGTAAATTAAGCATTACCCTCGTAACTCACTGGTTAATATTGGTTTCTTCTGGATGGTTTCTCTAAGAATTTCAGATGTCATTAAATTAGGAGGATGAAGTAGCACTGGAATTTAGGCTGACTACTTTGTCTTTAGGAGTCCCAAACCTCTCACTTTTAAGCCCGCCTGGTTGCAATATAAAAATCATAAATATCTACTTTTGTGTTCTGGTTTCAGCTGGGACAGATTTAATTTTCTTCCCAGTAGCTGTTACAGTTCTGTGTTTTGGTTTCAGTATGAGAATAATGTTGATAACGTACTGATATTTTAGCTGTTGTTAAGTAATGCTTACCCTTAGGTCAAGGACTTGCAGGACTTTCAGTTTCCCATGCTCTGCCAGTGAGGAGCTGCACAAGAAGCTGTGTAGAGTCATTAGCAGGACATCTGGCTGGAGCTGGCCAAAGGGATATTCCATACCACAGAATCTCGTGCCCAGTGTATAAACTGGGGGGGCAACATTTGGTTGGAGCATGCCAGTTGCTGCTCAGACTGGGCATTGGTCAGTAAATGGTGAGAAATTGTACAATGCATCACTTGTTTCTTCTCTCCCCCTTTCCATTTCATTACAATTATGACTATTGTTATTATTTACTTTATTTATATCATTATTTTGTTCTTACACTAAACCAAAGATTTTACCTTTTTCTGATTCTCCACCCCATCCCACCAGGGGGCAGGACGAGTGAGCGTGGGTCTGTGTGGCCCTTAGTTGAGGTCTGGGGTTAAACCATGACATTTTTGTAAAACAGTTTCATTTTCCTGCCTCTTTTGCAGTATAAGTAATGAATACTAAACAAATGAAAAGCTACTGTGATTTAATTGACATGGAATTTCTTGATTATTGATTCTGCCCTGATATTGATCTCTATATGGACACTGACATACTGTAACTGCTGACATGCTTTTTGTTGCAGGCTGCATTCCTATCTGATCTAATCATGATTTTGGCTAAGACTGCAGTGCAGAATAAGTCCCCAGGTCTACATGCTTAGGATTGATATGAATATTAGTTTAAAAAAAATTAAGACAGAAATGAACATGTGCTAAAAGACAAAAACCTTGCTTCTAACTGAAATGAATCAGTTGCTTTAGCAGCTCATCCCATTGGGACACCTAAAGGCAGTAGTTCTTATTATGGAGTAATGGGCTGCAAAATTTCAGTGTAATGACAGAAATTTGTTTCTGGCAGATTGACAGAATTTTGTTATTTTGGGGAAGGCTGTAGGGGTAACCATAGCATAAAAGTAAGGTCAACTCCAGTCAGACAATTTTTAGTAACTGGAAGATTGTGATGGTTGCCTGGCAACTACAGCAGATGTAAACTAGTTTTTCCAGGTGACTTGGGAGACTTAACAGCATTTTCACTTACTGTGTTGAAAATACTGCCTTTTAAAAGGGTCTGGCAGTTAGAAAGGTAAATTAATCATGGTTAACTTGGCCCATGGTAGATACAGAGACTGCTTGATCTGTCTTCTTCCTAGCATGTTTTTTTTCCATGTTTCCATGAAGTGTGAATTTATCATCTAACTCCTGAAATTGAGAGACACAGGCTTGATTCCTTTGCTGCATTTGGACAAACCAAAAACATATGTGGGCTCAAAATATATCTCCATCTTCCCAACATCATCCCTCAAGCATTTGCCTTAACTTGCAGAGGCTCAACATGTAATAGTTGGGACCCACCCTGTACTTTTATTCCAGTGCTTAGGTATCAATAGGAAGTTAATGCAGAGAGCAAAGTCATCCCTTCTGATCCAGGAAGGGCTCTTATAAGAATGTGACTTAAATTTTAAAGCTTCTCTGTTTTGCTGGGTTACTCCCATCTCTGGGAAATTTCTCAATACTTTCCACTATTTCATTAAAGAAGTAATTCAACTTTCAGATTGGCAAATTCCATTTTTTTTTTAAACAAAGTTTGGCTCACTGCTTTGTCCCAGCCATAGGCATAGGATACATGTTATCAGGATTCTCCACACTGAGACCTTTCTGAATAAATTCTAAAAGTGCATAGAAGGTATTGATGGATGTCATTTGTTGTACCTAGTCACAGCTGATATTACTTTCTCGTCAAGGATGTTTTTATCCATCTGAAAAGAATCATAGAATATCTTGAGTTGGAAGGGACCCACAGGGATCAATCAGAGTCCAACTTCTGGCCCTGCATAGGACAACCCCAAGAATCAAACCATCATGCCTGAGAGCACTGTCCAAGTGCCTGGTGCTCCACCACTTCTGTGGGGAGCCTGTTCCAGTGCCCAATCATCCTCTCGATGAAAAACCTTTTCTAATACCTAACCTGAACCTCCCCTGACACAGCTTCATCCCATTCTCTCAGGTCCCTGTTGCCATAGGGTATCTGGTAACAATTTCATGGATGATGCAGAAAGGTGTCCATGGTAAGGAATATTACTGCTGAATATCTGCTTGGTTTCATTTCTATTCTGCCAGTATAATCTGGCTATCAGCTGTTCTGAAAAAATCTTTCTAGTCTTGTTTTCTGATAGCGTATATCATTGAAACAGGTGATGATTCACCAATCTATTGTTTTAACTGATATTTTGTACTTCTTCTGAACCCTTCCTCTCAGGTAACTGTACTATACAATTTCTGAGATACTATATATTTTATATAGGGCTCCAAAGTGTCAAATGCTTAACTGCTCATAATTGTATGGCTTAAATACCATACACCCATTCTATTTCTTTAGGAAACTTGTGGGGAAATTTGGCTTTAATTTTTTTTTTATTTTGACAATCTCTGTGAGTTCATTTTGTTCTAACAGACTCCCACCAGGATATTTGCTTTGTTGGCCTTCCCCCTGATTGTTACTCATAAACACTCAAACCTATCAACACTGTCATCAGGTTCTAGATGACCAAATCCCTCAACAAACCCCCTCTACCTCTCCTTCTTTGCCTATCCTTTCTGAAGGCTTCAGAGCCACATATAATAAACATCTGTAGAAAAAGTAAGTTTTCAAAAACAATAAACAAGCGTGTGTACTACTCCTTGTACATGATGCTCCATCATTAATGAGATGCTGTGTTTTTTAGCATGTCCCACCTCTTCTACTTTACCAGTTATGTCATCAAATTTGACCATCAGTTACAGCTCACTTGTGAAGAATGGTAGGTAAAATAGCATCAATTCGAAGTCCTTTATGCTATTTCACTTGCCAGTGAATGGGCTTTTTTCCCAACAGATGTAGGATTTCCACAAGGATTTTCATTCATGCTTCTCTCATTTTGTGCTACAAATTGTCCATGTATCGGACAATTCAGAGTATTGTTCTGAGTATAGTTCGTGTTAAATGTGTTGCACTAATCCATCACCTATTTGAAGATAAGATATTTGAACAGCTGCAAAAAATCACAGTACCTAGTGTTATGGAATGTTAATTCCTTTTAGTGCCACAGATGCTGCTGTTAAATCACTAATGCACAAAAATAAAATATAAGACTAGTGAATTGTATGTACCACATCCAAGGCATGGCAAGCATTTTTAAACAGTCATGTCTGTGTTGAGCAAATTTACAAAACACATTTCTGGTCACAAGAACATTGGCAGGATTAGAGACCCTTGCATATGCTTACACACTCATGCTTCCCTGAAAATGTCTTCACTGTGGTTCTTAACACAACTATGCTGGGAAATTGATGAAATTGAGGACCCATCTGGAGGTGAGAGAGGTAGTAAGTAGGTAGCATAAGGTTATGAATAGTCTTCATTCGAAGCAGTAGTTCGTAAGTAGTCCATAAGTGGTATTAGATTCACACATTACATTCATCAGACTACTGAAAATGGCAGAATAAGCACAGAATATTCAGGAACAAAAAAATTTTAGTTATACATAGTAGCACTAAATTCTTCCTCTCAAGATCTGCTTCTAAATACTGCATCTAAGATACACTTAGATTCTATTGTAGAATTAAACTTTCATTCCTGATCTCTAGTCTAAAATGTGACAAATTTTACAGTTAATTCATACTTAACCCTTCTTCATACATATTTCAACAAGGGTAGCTGCAGTCCTTGTGCTAGAGGAAAACCTTGAGACAAGACAGGCTTAACCTGATTAAACACAGCTCCTCTTGGACTGTGTATCTGGTTCTCTGCCTCCCGTGTTGGACATCAGGGAGCTGGCATGAGGTGGTGTCATGCTGTGAAAAAAATTATTTCCCAGTGCCACTACAGGAACTAGGAGGTGAATGTAAGTTAACCTACACATTGACAATTAACAAAGTGCAATCATACACAAGAGAATAAATTGCAGCATATAATGTCTAGCACTTCAGTGGGCAGTTCGTGGAAAGTCATCTCAAAGACGCTTTTATCCAATGTCAGATTTATTTCTCTAATACTTTAGCATTAAACTTTCACTTAGGTCAGTGATGTCTCATAATGAATTACACATTTTACACCAGACTACACAAAGAATCAAATTTTTTTTTGCATTACAATGGAAGGTTCCATTTTTTTCTCCCCTCATTTTTTTTCTTCCCATTAACTTAAAGCTACTTGTAGATCATGCTTTTTGGTATCAGACACTAACATATTTACCCATCTATTGTGTCCTAGGAAAATATTAAGCAGGTGATATTCATTTAGAATTCTGATTAAATCAGAAATTATCTGCATATGGTTTACGCTGCAGTATTTGGGGGAAAAAAAGAAGTAGACAAAATAAAGTAGGGGGAACTTTAAGTGCTGGAATATACCTTAGTGCAGACAAGCTACAGAAATATTTCAGTAGAGAAAAGTTAAAAATATACTATTTTAAGAAAAGTTTAGACAAAGTATGGCAATTCCTATTTCCTACTTATTCATGTAATGACTTTGCAGACACCAAGGTAGAAAAGATTTCAAGCATAAAGAAAAAGAAAAGAGATTAAATAAAAAATATAAAAAGGATCCTATGTAGGCACATTTGTTATTGAATATGTGTTAAGAGGTCCCACTGATAAACTATCACAAGATGAACATGCATCCTTTGCATTCATAGAACTATAAATGGCACAGTGAAAAGGGCTGTTCTTGAGTCTCCCATTCATTGCATGGCTGACTACATGGTATAGCAGTCTATTACACTTGTCTGAGAGTTTGCACCTGGGTTTTCTCCTGTCTGTTTGATTTTCTTTGTAGCAGGTACATGAAGATCTGATGCTTTTGGTCAGAATTAGCTGCTCCTGAAATGTTTCTTTACAGCTGACTGTTACTGAGGAGGTGCATGGTATGTGATGCTGCATATAAAATATTGACAGTGCATACAAAAAAACATTCACCCTAAATACTTTCTAGGTAGTAATCAAAAGAAGTCCAAGCACAAATCACACAGAATTGGTGCTTTGGTATTGTACCTGGAACCCAGCTAAGCTGATCTTGAAGCAACAGCCCTTGTTCTTTCTTTTTCCAGTCTTCCATTCAGTACTGAGTAGCTATGGTTCAAAGTTCTCTTTCTGAGATAATCTCCCAGTCTGTCACACAGTTGATACTCTCTGCCTCTAAGAAGACAGATCTTTGCTAGTAGCTTGACAATAAAACAATATGACATTTTCTTGCAAACTCTTCTTCTAGGTCACTTAAAAGCAATATAATATTGCTGCAGTGTAGGTTTGCCTTTTTCCCAATCTAATACTTACTAGCAAAATTTAATAAAAAAATTCAACAAATTT
Source organism: Promerops cafer (assembly GCA_013398275.1). Lineage (NCBI taxonomy): Eukaryota > Metazoa > Chordata > Aves > Passeriformes > Nectariniidae > Promerops > Promerops cafer. Next base: position 2,366,350 of record VZSE01001561.1, read on the forward strand.
TGGGTCTCTCTCTCTAAGCCTCGTTCACAGACTGTGGTTCCACAAAAGTGATTGCTCAAATAATTTGCCAAATATTTTGTGTTTCTATATGTTCTCTTGGTATTTAAAAAACATTGTATAGCTTTCAATGTCAGCATAAAGATTTCATTTCCTCCTGCAGCTACAAAAGAACTCTTCTAAGACAAGAAAAATAAGTTAAAAAAAAGATGTCAAATGGAAACTCTGACTGACCTCTCACAAACACTTCTCTTTGACTTAAGGAACAAACTGAGTGACACAATGAGGCATTAACCTAAGTAGTTTGATGAAAAATACTTACTTAAAAAACAACATTTTTTATAGTGTGCTTCCTTAAACCAGATGACCTAACCTTATTTAACATAGTCCTCGATATAAACTCAGTCACTTTTTGTTAACTTCAAACCTCTGGCTACTCCCTCAAATTGTCTCATGACTATCTGAGAGCCTGAAGCCAGAGCCACAGAACTGACAAATATTGCCAGCACTGAGTGTCAAAGGATGCCTTTCATCTGTACACAAGGGCGAGCACCAAGGGTGCCACAGATATAGACAGAAAAATATATATCAGTAGTAATCTGTAATCCAGACAAAATCTTTTGTACTAAGGGCATAGGTAATCTTGTGCCAAGGTGTTAAACATTTATGAAGGCTTTTAAGGAGATATGTTGATTTTCTGAATGCTTTTGAAAGTAAGCGTTTTCAGGATGCATCAATAGGTTTTGACTGTTTCTAGTTCAGGAAACATACTGTGCTTTTCACCCCAGATCACCTTGCAATTCTCACATTCATCCTTATGTGACATAATACAGCTGAAACCAGCCCTGGAGCTATTATGCAATGCTAATGCCTTCTTTGTTTATAGTAGAAATCAGCCATTTTCTGTGAAGCCTGGTTGTTGCCATTCTGAAGCGTCCTACAAAATGGCATAGACATTTTCTCTGTTCGTTCTATATTTCAAAACTAATTAAAATTAGTAATTTGTTCTATTATGATTTAGGTTATATCTTTTGTACTTGGAAATAGCAGTACAACTGTTGTGCAGTCTTTTTATTAAAATATTTTTGAATTACTATTAGAAAAGTAGCTCTTCTAGAAAAAATTTAAAAATCGATGATGATTTCAGAAATCAGAAACCTATGGCAAGAAGAAACTATAACTAGAATTAACAGTTATTTGCTCCTAGTGGAAATCAAGGGGAATTTTACCTTGACTGCAGCAAAAAGGAAGGTAGGCCTCCAACAAAATGCTTTTTAAAATCTCCATCACGGGTATCAGGGAAACTACAAGGAAGGCAAAAACAACAACACTCTGCTGGTGAATGAGCAGATGAATTATTTGCCTTAAAATGGAAAAAGCTATTCCTAAAACATTAATCACCAATGTTCCCTTTCTAAGGGCTGTTGGGGTGATACAACTGAATGTTTGCTCTACTGTAGTGGGCTTTCTTTCTTCAACAAGAAGTAAGCTTGCTAATGATATACTGGGAAGAATAAAAAAATTCCTGCTGTTGTGCAATGTTGATCTTTCATGCTAAAATACTTCTTTTGTGGTCATTTTCCCTAGTCTGAGTTACTGGGCTCCATCTGCTCAGTAAGTGGCATATTACTTTAGGCATGATGTGTTACTGCATCTATCTTTTTGCTAAGATGGAACATGATCCTGCATTCAGAGAATGGGGAGAGCACAGATAAAATGTCTTTTCCGACAACATAACATTACAGAGGAGGGTGTAGACAGAGAGGTTTTTCCTTTGTTGTCAATTATACAAGAAGCAACAATATACACTTATTTAGTCAATTGGGAGCATTTTGGATTCTTTGAATAGGGCTTTTAATGTGAATTGTATATAAAATAATACATCTTTGCTCTAAGCTAAATTTATAACTATAAGAATTTAACTAAATAATTTACTTTAAAATATTTTTGTTGTAATTTGATAGTTACTCCATTCTTTTGAACTTTGGTTTTCACATACATACCATTTTTCAGTAGAAATTTTCAAGTTTAATGACTTTATATGTCATTTGAGAGTTTTGCAAGGGGATATATGATTTAGTCCTGTGAAGTCTTCATTCATTATACCAGAGACAATGTACAGCACTGTATAATTCTTTATTTTATATGTTTTCATCATCTGTTCATTTGAACTGATTTTTTTAAGAAGGGCTTTAAGAAAACACAGGGAATGGAATCTAGATGGCAAATGTTACAAGAAACTAATGTTTTCTGTTTTAGTCACTAATAATGTGGATGTGGATTACATCACTAATGTGATGTAATTCAAGACAAATTTTCATTGTTGTCATTGTTAATGATCTGGGCAATTGTTCCCACCTTTGGATAACACATTATCATTTTATTTTGCCTGCAGAAAATTGGTCACTAGCAATAGAAGACTGTATTTTATAAACTGTCATTCATTAGTCATGATTTCTAACTGACAACAACATGGAATCTAGATGCTTTTTGATGACTTGAGCTTGCTTTAATTCTCCAAAGTCTCAAGAAGTGATAGATGTGGTCCAAGTCAAAAAAGAGTCACAGGATGGTGAGCCCACAGGATGTTAACACATATGGACATTCATATTATCCATCTGCTTTTAATCTAATGTTCAACTAAAGAGCAGGAGTGGTCTTTCAGGCATAGTATTCAGTTGATTCTGAAATATTGTGCATATTAATTTTTATTGTCAGTTGATTCTTTACTGGGTTATTTATAGTAGCTCTTCTGGTCAGGATTAATCTGTTTAATAGGTTAGCAGCTCATGAAGATTGATTATGAAAAATGCCAAATTTACATAGGTTGGAAGCAACATAATATGAATTATTACATTGACAGGTTCATAGTTTTGCTGCTAGTAGACAAATAGCCTCTAATGTATCAGCTGCTACACTAGGGTTCTTGCCTATATTTCCATGTCAAATCAAAACAACCAAAGGAGAGAACAGGGATATTGAACTGTCTTTATGGTTATCTAGTAGTGTGCAGTACTTGCCTGTCTTTATGTAGGTGGCAGAAATGTTATGCAGGTTCACATGATACATTTTCATAAATTGCACAAATATGTGCTCAGCTGCACATATTTAATAATGATAAATAAAAAAAATATTCAAGAAAAATTATTTGCTATATGCCAGAAGCATCGACTACAGGTTTAAACACATTAGAATATGCAGTTCTGTATAGGACATAATTTTTTGATAAACCTTGAAGACTTAATTATTCATTAGAATTAATTGAAAACTTTCCATGAAACTGAAAAAATCATTAGACATGGATGAAGTTTTTACTCTTTAGTGAAAAAGTTTTAATAAAATTAATTAAAGGTACAATATTTCCACCTTCATGTATTTTATGCCTTACATTTCATTCATCAAGGATATTTCCAAATCTGCCCACTGCAAAGGTAAAATAAATCCTGTTTGTGCAGAACTAAGAGATTAGAGAAAATAGTGAGAAACCTGAAGAATTTAGAAACTGCAGGTAGGGTTGGTTTGCTTTGTTTATATGAATAGGAAGGAAGATAAATGATGTAACTGAGTTTAGAGAGAGATTACTGAGGGAAAAGTGTTTCACATAAAAAGGTCACAAACACTGCCTCGTGAGAAAGAAAATAAATCTAACCTTATTTTTTCTCAGATACATTGGAATTGTTTTTACATGGTCTCAGAATTCTGAATTTCTAATATATTTATGTTTTTATTATTTCTGAAGTGAAGAAATAATCTGAATTATTGTCAGTCATCATATATACAGGTTTCCAAAATCTGTTTTTGTTCCTAGCCAGAAAATAGTGACAGTTCATGGCTGGGGATGAGAGAGGGGTCAGGGAAGAAGAGTTTGTTGCTTTTTCCCATTCCCACTAACCAGGAGCAAAGAAAAGCCAGTGATAATTTCCAGCTAGTTTTTTTGAGAGTTGCGATTCATTTACAAGTGTATAAATTCTTACTTTCTACAGGGAAATAAAATGGGAAGAAAAGCACCCCACCTTCCAATAGCATCTTGGTCATCTGAGAAATGTGGAGCCAGCTTGGGCCACTAGAAAAAGCCAGGAATAGTTGAGAACATGGGAAAAAAGGTAAGGACTTGCCATTAAATTTGTACATCTTATGGTTCCTATTAGATAACTGGTTTAGCATTATGAGATATAAGAAGTATAATTATTTTCTCTGGAAGAAAATGAGAAATTATAAATTATGTTGGCTGTCTTTTGAATAAAAAGCATCTCTTTTTATTTAAAAATTATTTCATAATATATCGTCTTTCACTGAAGAGCTTCTAGCCAGCAACTGTTTGTACAGTGGTGAGTTGCTTGGGGGTTTTGGGGTTTTTCTGTTACGAATCTTACACAAATCAGAGTTGCTGAAGCCTAAAGGTGTTGTACTGAGAGATCCAAGCCAATCTTTTTACCAGGGAGAGAAAGCAGCTCTGTCTTGTCTCTTCTGCATGGGCCATATGGAGGTGTTGCTGTGCCCTCTGTAGGAGGCATACATCCCATCCATCCATCCTTCCGCCCACGTGGAGGAAGCCACGGCAGCTCTTCTGGGGAAAAGGCAGCTGGCCAGGCAGAATCATCCCCTGGGCTGCATCCAGCTCCCACGATACCAGAGACCATCCCGGCCAGAGCTGCTCATGGCTCCATTAGTTAGAGCTCTGAAAATACCATGAACCAGCCCAGGAACTGGCATTTTACAGAAGAATATTCTTGTCCTAATACTTGTTTGGAAAAACAAACTAATGACACCACACACACACACACCCTTGCATGTTAACTCCTCTGAATTTCTTTAATTTAACATATCAGACTGCACAGCTCCTGTGAAAAATTGAGTAAAATTACTGCATTTTGGAGGGATTTCCTTCTACAATTATTACTGTGTTTGCTGCTTTTGGTTAATTGAGCAAACAATGCCCTTGATAGCCATTTCCTTTCACCGTAGTCAAAGGCAAGATAATTAGTTAATTGCCAGAAGGGGTTGTTAACTGCTGGTAATGAACCACTTTTGAGGAAATTACTGCTACAGTACCATTAGATACTGCAGGCATGCATGAAGGGGAGAAATACTGTTTTTTATATTTCTCCACTTTTTCTCCTGCAAGGAAGTTGTAGCAGATGTATTGTTGAGCAAGAAAATAGTTACCATTTAGAGTAAAAAAAAATATCCACATGTTAAGAATTATTCTTCATGTGGCAGAATTGACCTGAATATCATGAATTTTCAATTTTTAGTACAATATTACAAATCCATTAATCTTTCATCCTAAAATATTGACTGCTTGATTCAGCAGTATATGGAACAACAATACTTTGCTACTATTTACATGATGAAGTACAGTGTAATGTATTTTTATGTCATTTAAAGAAAACCCTCATTCTAATCTACACCTGATTTTGTAAATAGATTTGGACCATACCTAATGGATGGATGGTCCTGTCACAAAGATAATCACAATTCTCACTAATGACTGTTGTCTGTGGTCAGATTTAGCAGCACCCCTGGTGTGTATCTCAAAACAAACCAGAAAGGGTTAGGTTATGTTTGTATCAAGTAAGTACAAGTCAAAAGAGTTTTTAAAAGACTAGCTTATGGTGTAACTACAATACAAATAGGAATTAAGCATTCAAATTTTCAAGAATTTTTAAAAATCTTAATATCATACTAAAACACATTTCAGTCTGAATACAAATGTCCCTGTGTGCTCTGTTTCAGATATTCATACAGAATCTTATAATAAATATTTTCAATGTATTCAACTCAATTACACATAAGAATTATCTGTGCAGAGAAAACCCAGTGCAACACACATCATTTCTTACAGAAATTTTTCAGGTGTACTATGAGTTCACATAATCTCAAAATTACAGGATTCCTCAGGCAGGTTCACCTAGGGCTGATTGCCCAAGACCATGTTCAGGTGATTTTTTAATGTCTCCAAAATTGGCGACTTCACAACTTCTCTGAGCAACCTCTGACAGTTCTTGGTGGTTGTCAATGTTCAGAAAGACCCTCCTGTGTTTCAATTTGTGGCCATTGCCTCTGGTCATGCCACTGGATGCCGCTGAAAAGAGTCTGTCTCCCTCTTCTTTACACCATCCTTTCAGGCATTTTTGTACACTGATCCCCCTGCACCTGCTCTTGTCCAGGCTGAAAAGTACCACCTCACTCAGCTTTTCCTCACAAGAGAGGTGCCTTAGTCATCTTCATGGCCTCTCACTGGACTCTCTCCAGAATGTCCAGTTTTTTCCTTTACTGGGAAGCTTAACACTGGACACAATACTCTGGAAGTGGCCTCACCTGTGCTGAGTAGAGGGACAGGAGCAGCTTACTCAACCTGCTGGCAGCAACCTTCCTAATACAGCCCAGGATAACATTTGCCTTTGCTGCAAGGGCACATTGCTGGCTTGAGTTCAACTTGGTGTCCACCAGCATCCCCAGGTCCTTTCCTGCACAGTTACTTTTCAATTACATATCATGACCAATAGCTCATATGAAAGTTGTTAAAAGGAAATCACATTTTTACTGTATCTGCAAACAGAAAATAGAATTCAGCAACATGTATGGCAGCCTCCACCTCTTCTGAGTGATTCTGTCTGTATGCAAATAATCCACAGATGTGTCTCCTTGTCTGAGCAAGCCTTGGAGGTGAGTTTTACTTGCCATACATATACCAGCCCAGACATCTGCTACCTATCCATGTCTGGTCTGTAAAGGGTTATCGTACTCCCTTACAGGGAAAGTCCCCCCTCTAGCAAAAGTATTTAAAGAGTTGACTAAAACTGCACCATCACATCAGAAGAAAGATTAGCAGAAAATTCAGTGAAATAGTACCAAGAATTATGAACTTACTAGCAAGCTGAAACAACATGAGTTTCTATAATTCAGTGTATACTGCCAAGATAGTAGCTATTTTATCCAATTTACCTCTTTATCACAAAGAAATTACTCTTTATTAGTTATATTTATATTGCTATATATCTAGTTATATTAGATTTTTTAATAGATTACATTTTTAGCTAAACTTCTGGAAAAATTTCCATTAATTTTCTTTTATATAATTACTAGCTAACTGTAATTTATTGATGAGTGTTCTCCATGGATTAATATTTCATATACAAGTTCTCAAAAGGAAAGCATTTTAGTCACAGAAAAAAAGGGGATATTTTTGAATAATATTACTTGTCACCCTGGTATTCTTTGATGAGTAAGTCTGAAGCAGATTTTAGCAAATAAATGTGGAGTTAAATTCTGGTGTTCAGGCAGTATATAAGAGAAGGCTCAAAAAGAAAGGTCCCATATTTTGTATAGGTAGCAGATTAATTATTAGTTTACTACATGACTTAAAGGACAGGGAGCAGAAATTGATGTATAGAAGCTCAGAAACCAAACTGTAACCAGATTTCCCATTTTTGATCTATTTCAGGTGACATAAACACCTACTTAAGATACCTAGGATCAAATACCTTAGTTCCAAGCACCTGATAAGGATTCAGGAGATTCAGAGCAGCTTAAAAGAGCTCTTGGACTGGTAGTGAGTACATCTCTACAATTCTGTACAAGAAATTGATTGTGTTTCAGTACAAGATGTGTAATGATTTCACGTGATTAGTTCAGCATAGTCCCCAGCCAGAAAGGAGCATAAGCAAGAACTAAAATCTCAGTATCTCAAAACATTGGCACATGCTTTCCTTAGGCCCAAGCCTTTGGAAACAGATATCCATGCCCAACAGATTAGCTCCCTACCTCTCTCACATAGCTTTGCAATGGAATTTAACCTGAAAGGCACTGAATTTTTCTCACCACCAAAATACACCAATGAATTCTTCTAGGTGCCTATATTTCTGATGATGGATACTGATATCCTGAACATATCCTGAAGATGCCAAGCAACTGCAAATGTGAGCATGGAAGATTCTCAGATTAGGTATCCTGCCACTTTGCTTTTCTGTTGGGATTAATTTCATAGCCACCTTTATATGCCAATAATTTGTTCAGAGTTCAGATATCCTATTGTCAGAGGAAAGGATGTCAGGTAATCTCTGAAAAATTCACTTCTGGATCATTGTTTTGGTAGGTGGGAAATCTGCTTTCCAAATCAGACACACAAGTTAAGTGAGGACCTGAACCTTTTCACTGGGATGTGGTATAAAACAGAAACATTGTTTCTGCCTGTTTTATCAGAGAAAGGCCATTAGAAACAAGGATTAATAATCCAGATCCAACTTTCTTCTGACTACCTTAGCAATGTTGCTGCTCAGCAGCCTTTTCTTTTTCTTCACTGGTCTTTCTTACAGACTGTCTTGGGGGAATTTTTACTGTCATAATGCCTGCCTAAGAATAGGACCCTGACACTTTCTATGTGCAAGAAATTCCTAAATCTGGACTGACAATTTCAGTAGAGAGCAAGTAGCTACCAATCAGCATTAGTAAAGTTAATATGACTTGGAAACTGGAGTTCTTGCTGCTCCATGTTCCATGTGCCTGAGCTGTCAGTTCAGTACTGCCTGCTCTCAGGTTTATGTTGCTGTTTCACTGTGATAAATCAAATCCCTGCAGCAGATAGGAGGTTTGTTCCACTCTGATTCAGTACCAAAGCCCTGCTGCTTTAAATGATACAGGATCAAATGTGTTTCAGGATCACGGTTTCTGGGACTGTCACAAGCAGAATCTGAGCAGGTCCAGGACAGTTTGCAAGTCCATAGCCTCAGCTACAAGCTCCTTCAGACAATTATTTTATTTCATTTCCATTTAATGTCCCATGCACACCTGCAAAACTTAAAAATGTAGTTGTAAGAGGATGGAAAAAAATATTAGAGGATGAAAGGAGTTTGTTACAAGTGACCATAAATAGTGAATTAAAAAACTATTCTGCTGTCCTTAACATGCCATACAGAAAATGTATTTAATCTGAAAAATCAGTTGTTGCCAGGATTGTCTGGACAACTGGCACTCAGTTAAAGTGCAGTCCCCTATATAGCCCCTGTAAAAATATAAAATCAAGGATTAGCCTTGTCTGAGATTTAACTTGCTAGGGATCTAAAATGGTTTCTCCACAGAAGAATTCTGGATAGAATCGACAGATAATATCTATCAATAGCTATCGGGCTGCAAGTAGAAAAGAAAGAAATTAAAATAACTTAATTAAATTTAGAGGTGTTAGGAAATATTCAGATTTTCTATTTTTAAATGAATTTCAGAGAAAAATATATACATTTTATTTCCATAGCTGCAAGGTTAAACCCACAGTTAAGAAAAGCAACAATTCCTGTTGCAGATTTCGTAGTTATGCATTGAAAGTGAGTGACCATGAAGTAGAGCATGAATAACTGAAAGTCAAATAAGATATTTGCATAACTTTAACCCATATCAGCAAATGACAAATGTATTTTCGTGTGTGATTATTACAAGTGAACTTGGTTGAACGATATTTGGGTGAAAATATAATTTTAGAATATATTTTTTTATTTAGCAGTTTTCAATATTTAAAATACCTTAGAATCTTACTTTATTTAAACTCTAATACATCCTTATAATAAAAAAGAATAGCTGATTTTTTCTCATTATACCTTTAACATTTTAATTACCATATAGTTTCTTAAATACATTATGTTTCAGAACCTATATGCTTTCAGACCAGAAATTAGACTGGATTTTGATTGGTTTGTTTGGTTTCTGGGGTTTTTCTTGTGGGTCTACCAACCTTTTGATCTACATGAACTTTACAAGCATGAACTTTACTAGTATTATCATATTGCTTTGCAGTTCCCAGTGAGGTAGAATAAGCAAAATATATTTCAAGATGAAACCATGAACTAAAAGTACTTATGGGAGATACCTTCATTCCCTTGCTGCAGAATTTGACAGTCTTGTTTTGATCTAGGGCATGATAGATTATATTCTTTTTTATTTCATCCTGAAGAAAACAAAATGATTTTTATATTTCCATACTACATCATGGGAGACGTTGGCAACCCAGATTGGTAAGCAATGCAGCTGACTTTAGTGCCATGCCATAACTGAGTTAATCAAGCTGGTTTACAGTCTGACCTATTAGTCTGGATGCAGAACTGAAGTACCACTGTATTGTTTTTAAATATTATTTGAAAGCCCTGTCACAGCTATAGCTTTGCATTGTGCTGAAGAACACAACAGGTTTTGTGAGCATGGGGGAGTTAATTTTTCAAAATTTAATTTTCTTGGAGAAATTATGGCTGTAGGAAGATTCTGTAACATATATTATTGCTGAAGCTAAATTGATGCATTTATTTTTTGTATTCCACTTACATAATTTAAACAACAAACTGCAAGCTCTTTGCTTACAATGTAAACTGATCTGCCAAACAATAGGATCATTTCAGAGAGAATGTGATTGTACTTGACCTGGAAAAAATGTAATGTTGACAATAATACTACTCTGTGAGTTATAAATGTTCTTGATATTTCATCCAGGGCTGATTCCTGTTCTAGCTCAGTTTAATCACAGAATTGGACATTTAGGTTGGAAAAAACCTCTGTAAATATCAAGTCCAATTGTAAACCACATGTAAGTTGTTCTATGCTAACAGTCTTTTATATAGGAACCATAGCACAGGCACCTTGCATTGCACAACCATGTGGGTAAGATGGCCCATGAGGTGCCTGTAGTCAACTTTTACTGACAAATCTGTCCCTTTACTGATGGAAGATGACACAAACCCACATGTATGATAATATGTGTTACCACAGACTACAAAATTCAAAAGGATAATAGTATAAGCAGTGATCCTCTATTAAAAAGCTTGAAAGCAAGCAAATTATTTATCTAGGGAATTTGCTACTCCTCATTGCAAAATTATACTTGGATTCTGATGTCTGGGTTGTGAACACGTGCTATGAAGTATGGCATTTGAATAAGTTAATTTTTCACAATAAATATCACCATCATATGTAGCTTAAAAAATTTAGAGAAGAGGAAAAAGCAATTGAAAAAATGTCAGAGAAATATTCCAAAGATGCAATTGCTTAGTCCAACTTATATTACCTAAAGATTAAGATTTGATTTTCCTCAGTATTAAGTGGGTATTATTCAGTACTTCAACACTGTCAAGTTTGATATCTAGTACTCTATGCCAATGCAGAACAAGAAAAGTAAGCTGAGTGCTGCTGGAAATGGGAGGAAACTCAGCTTTTAACCCTGGGGTGTTATATAAGAACTGCATCACTCTGCCTGTCCAAGTTCTGCTGGCATCAGCCAAAATGCTGCAGGAGGAGCTATCTACCACCTTGACATCCCACGTGAATCCATAGCTAACAGCAACCACATCCAGAGTAAAACAGGTCTACTCTGCAAAAAAGAAAGAATCAAAGCAGCCAAAAGTGGAAGTAGGGCAAAAGCATTTGACAGTTCATATTTTAAAACTGCATGTAGTGACTTTTTTCCTTGAAATTTAACTGGTCTTACATGTAGCACTTATAAATTGAATTTTTTTTTCATATTTTGACCTTCTAGAAAAAGTCACTAACATTTGCAGATGACATTTTGTTAACTATCTTGTAGATTGTTTTCATTTGAATAATTACACGTGGTAAGTATGGGGAGGTCTATCTTTCTGTTTTCTAGTGTGCCTATTAAAGAATCACAGAATAGTTTGAGTTGGAAGGGACCCTTTAAAGGTCATCTAGTCCCAGCTCCCTGCCATGGGCAGGGACACCTGTCACTAGAGCAAGTTTCTGAGTCCCATCCAACTTGGCCTTAAACACTTCCAGGGATGAGGTACCCACAACTTCTCTGGGGAACCTTCCTGTGTTTAACCATCCTCATTGTAAAAAACTTCTTACTCCTATCAACTCTTATCCTACCATTCTTAAAGTCACTGTCCCTTGTCCTGTCACTCCAGGCCCTTGTAAGAAGTTCTTCTCCCTCTTTCTTGTAAGCTTCCTTCAGGTACTGGAAGGCTGCAATAATGTCTTTACATAGCCTCTTTTCCAGGCTGAACAACCCCAACTCTCTCAGCCTTTTCTCACAGGAGAGGTTCTCTATTCCTCTGATCATCTTCATGGCCCTCCTCTGGACTCACTCCAGCAGCTCCATGTCCTTCCTGTGCTGGCACCCCAGAGCTGATGCAGCACTGCAGGTGGGGTCTCAGCAGAGCAGAGCAGAGGGGCAGAATCCCCTCCCTGCCCACGCTGCTCTGGATGCAGCCCAGGACACACTTGGCTCTCTGGGCTGGGAGTGCCCATGGCTGGGTCATGTCCAGCCTCTGAGCCAGCAGCACCCCCAAGTCCCTCTGGGCAGGGCTGCTCTCCATCTGTTCATCCCCAAGCTTTTATTGATATGAGGGATTGCCTTGACCCAGGTTCAGCACCTTGCACTTGGTCTTGTTAAACCTCATGAGAATCCCATGGGCCCATTCCTTGAGCTTGTCCAGGTCCCTCTGGATGGCATCCTGTCCTTTGAGTGTGTCAGCTGCACCACTAAGCTTTGCAGGTGTCATCTGTCATCCCTCTGTCATTAATGAAGACATTAAATAACGGTGGTCCCAGTACAGATCCCTGAGGACACCACTTGTTACTGATGTCCATCAGGACACTGAGTCATTGACCACTACCCTCTGGTTGTGACTGTCCAACCAATTCATCATCCACCACACTGTCCATCCATCAAATCCTTCCCTCTCCAATTTAGACAGAAGGATTTTGTGGGGGACAATTTCAAAGGCCTTACAGAAGTTCAGATAGATGAATAGATCCATATCTATGGTAGATCCATATCCCTTCTCTTGTCCACTGATGGAGTCACCCTGTCACAGAAGGCCACTACATTGTTCAAGCAGGTCCTGCCCTTGGTGAAGCCATGCTGGCTGTCTCAAACCACCTCCCTGTCCTCCCAGTGCCCTAGCATGGCTTCTAGGAGGATCTGTTCCATGACCTTCCCAGGCACAGAGGTGAGGCTGACTGGGCAGTAGTTCCCAGGGTCCTCCTCTTCTCTACCTCTCTAAGAGATAGGTACAATGTTTCCCTTTCTCCAGTCACCTGGGACTTCACCTGACTGCCATCACATGTTAATATCTTGGAGAGTGACTCAGCAAGTTGGTTCTCTCAAGACTCTGGGGTGCATCTCATTGCATGCCAAAGGTTTCTGTGTATCCTTGTTCCTCAGGGGGTCACAAATCTGATCTTCTCTTATAATGGAGGGGAACTTGCTCTCCCAATCCCTGTCTTGCAGCCCATCCACTTGACTACGCAGGGCTTCTCTATATTTAATATAGCTGTTAGATCCTAGAGAAATGTTATTATTAATTTATTTGCTGTTTAATGTGTCAGTTTACTTTTGAGAAAGCATCTGCATGAGTATATGAATATGAGAAATTATCAGAGCAATAATTTGTCTAGTTTGTCCAAAGTCCTATCGTCTGTCATTTTCATTGTTAAGGTTTTTTTCTGTTATGCATTTCCCAACTTAAAAGAAGGAAAATGAGAGGGCATGCAAAATTATACACCAAGATTTCCATTCTACTGTGAACAAAACAACATAATTGAATCTTGGAACAAATGCATTACTGAGAGAAGTGTATTTACATATTAAAGCAAGGGCTTATTAAAACTGTACAGAGAAAGATACGAAGACTAGGTTTTTTTATTGTATTCTAACATATAGGAAAATGGGCAACAATGAAACTGAAAAAATGGTATGGTGAAAACAAAAATATTTTTGATGTTGAAAGGAACGAACAATTTTATTTTATTATGACTAGGAACTCATGGAGTTTGTTTACAGATCTGAGAAGATAAAAACTGTGTTGGTATTGATCAGTATTGTAATGCTAGTGTATTCTGTTGATGAGAGTGCGGTGCAAATAAAGTCATTGGATTGTGTGGAATGGTTTGACTAAAACCTTGAGTCACATATGGCAATACAGGCTCTACTTAGTTCTAATGCAGTCCTGCCAAAGAGCTATGTTGATCACTGATTTTGGAAGTTCGGATTAGAATAAATATTCAAATTATATTGGGGTGTGTATAATTTATACTGTTTCAAGCTCCCCCCTTGGCCTCTGATCCTTAAAATATATATCAACATGCTCCCTACTGATTTTTTTTGCAAGGAGAGAAGCACAATTTGAACCATTGCCCAGACAAAAGGTGAAACAGTGAATCTTTTCTAATCTTGCCAGCATTGTTACTGAGGAACTGCAATATAAAATTTTTCACAAACTCAGTGTCTGCCAAGGAAACTTCTGTGATAATAAAAAATTTTACATGAATAAAAGACAGTCCAGAGGCTATAGTATCAATTTTATTTAAATATTTGAGATTCATTAATACACAGAGAGGCAGTTTACTAATGCTTTATCCATTTGTAGATTAAACAAAGGTTGATTAGCTCACATGAGACAGTTTGGTTTTATTTTTAGCTACAGTATGGCTGGTGCAATGCCTCTTCTTTTAGCATTTTCATTTTGCATTGCCTTCAGTCCTGACATGAAAGTTAACATTAATCTGCCAACTCATTCTGATTGGATTGCTTTGGAAGTCACTCCAAAGTCACAATGGCTAAATGGGATGAAGCTGTAAGACAGAAATGCATTGCAGTTAATACCTCTGCAGTACTGAAGCTAAGCCAAGGCCAGCCCTAATTCCTGAAAGAAAACAAATCCACAATAATCCATCCCTCAATTCTGAACAGAGTGGCATAATGCCAAAAAATATAAAACATGTACTCCTTACTAAAACACTGCATCTTATTCCACCACGGTTTCTCTTGGCCTTTTATTCATGTAGTTTGAGGTCAGCGAGCAGCATACATGTGAAGGTGTTATCTGTCCTGACACTTACAGCATTCCAGTGTTCTCCTGAAATAAGAGGACTTGGGGAGAGAATGGTTGCTGCAACAAATAATTTCAGTTTTTGTTGCAACAATTAGAAGGCAAAAATTAGGATAACTCCTAATTCCCTCCCCTCAGAATTCCTCTGAGAATATTTTCAGCCATTTAATCCATCTAGTGTCTGTCTGGCTGAAACTACAACTGGTATTGATTTTTCATAGTCTGGGTCAAAATTTTCTTCTGCACAAAGCAAGGATGATCCCACTCATGTCTAATTAGTCTCAGTTTGGAGACTTTTATTAGCATGCTGATTTTAGCCCAAACCTAGACTGTGTTACTTAGAACTTATTCTTCCCTAAAGTGCTTTTGTGATGATAACTTACTGTGACAAAAAGAACCAGTTTAGACATTTCTATCTTCATCCAAAAATGTGTCCTCATGTAGAAATAAGCATTAAAAATAGCTGACTAACATGAAATGTCCCAAAGAAACAGAGAATCACATTGGGATGAATTAGGTGGCTAGAAAGTATTTCTAGAGTTTAGGACTAATTTAGAAATATTTAGGATGCCTTTGAGATAGTCTTTTTGTAATGTAAGCCACAAAAGTTATTAACATATATATTTTTCAACCTTATCAAAATATATAAGAATTCGTTTATTACCTGCTCAGAACTGAAAAACAAGAATAAAATGGTGAAGTGCCTCATTTGTTTCAGGGTTGGCAGGCCTTGCTGTGAATGAAATCCTGGTGACTACTGTAGCCCTTGAAGTTGCACATTTCCTCAAAGTGTCAAGTGTTTTGAGAAATTAATTTTAAGTTGCTTAATAGAATACTGGGGGAAAAAAAACTGTTTTCAAGCATTAGATATACACATATATGAAAAATTATTTTTGCATATTATTTTATATGAAGCCGTTTGAATCCCTTTGTCTGACATCTAGTCAACTTTGTATTATTTCTGCTATCTTTGGTAAGACTGCCAGATTGTCATCATTACAGGAAAAAAATAAATGTGTGGCCTACAGAACTTTATACAAGAAGAATACTTATGGAAAACATTTCAGGAGTCAAAACTTGTCATGACTTGACTTGGCATGACTTGTCAAATTTAGTGCAGAAAGCTGAACAAAGTTGAGCTTTCCCCTCCTACTGTGTTTTAACACCTGTGTTACACTTGAGTTTTGTGCCATTTTCAGTGCGTGGCTGCATGCAAAACAGAAAGTAGCCACAAGCCAGTCCTTCAGTACTATATGGTGGCATGGCCAGACTTGATGAAAAAAGAAATACAAGTTCATGTACAGCCTGATATTCTAAACTGGTGTGATCAACACATCAGTACCATGCTGATCCTGCTGTTTGCTTCTCTTCAGATGGCAATAACTGCAACTCTGTGGTAGGCACTCACCTGTGTGTATGTATGTAAGATAACATTCAGGCCTGTTATTAACACCTACTTTTAAAGGTTGAAAACCCTACTTACCTCCAGCAAATGCTTCAAACAATTGATTCACAAGTGAACTATAAATAATGTTCACAGCACAGAGCCCATGCAACATACTGCTTTAGTATTATTGAATATTCAGAACCTGCTGCCTCTGGTAGCTATATATGTCATGCTCTTGACAGGTTTAGGCTCCAGTAGCCCAGAGCCCAGGATCTGGCATGTGTTTTGGAGCTAGAGTATTTGCAGATTAGTGAATATCAGCCACAGGGCCAGGTATGATGTGGAAAGTTGAAAATACGAAGTGTCTATCCTGACATTCTAGATACTACTGCAAAATAATATAAAATATATATGCTTGGAGGAAATGAGGGGAATGACTGACAAATGTTGCCAAATATAAAGCAATTGAAGCAGCTAGAGGCCCAGCCTCCATCATGTACAGGACTTCTGCTGTAGAGAGATTTTTGAAGGAAAGACTGCAGTTGTGGAAAATGGGATGAAACTGGGTTTAGCAGTGATAGAATTTAGCAGATAAAGCAGGTATAATTTAGCAGATAACCTTTTATTTAGCTGAAAAGTTCATCAGAATCAAAGCAAGTGTGGTAGAAAATGGGAACAGCTCTGGAAGGGCAGATGTATGTCTCAGCCACGCTGTTTTGGTTCCCTTGAAGCTAGTGAACCAGGCCTTGTTCTGTTTCTCTGTACCCTTCCCTGCAGGGTCAGAGTGTTTGGCTTTATCATGGTTCTAGGAGAGAAGGATCTTCCCCATATTTCAAGCCAGAACGATGCAGTAAGTGTCCAATGCCACCATCACAACAGTAAAGCCTTTCAGTCAGTTCCCTATTTTGCAAGAAAATAATAAGAAAATGCAACACATGGGTTAAGAAAGCTACCCCAGTCTGGTGTACACAGGGTCAGCTCAGTGTTTGTTCAGCGGTGCATTATCCCCATTCCCAAAAGATTTATTGTCTTGGCAGCAGAAGCATATGAGATCGTGGAGCTGGGTCCAGTAGTGATGTGGCTCTCTCTTTTCTATGCTGCATCCCATGTAGTAAACTCCACCAGAACCCGGGGTGCTGTGGTGCACACACCTTGATTGCCTCTACATGAAGTCAGCTTGTGTTCACTCACATCGAGTGGCTCTAGAGCCGTGTGACGAGAATGCATCTACTTCGATAGACGTCGAAAAGCAATCGCTACATTTGCACTGTGTTTCTTGTCAGCAAGCTTGGAAGACCAAAGCCAGCTGCTCTGACCTGTCTTGGAGCCTGCACACCTGCAACATGAACTGTTCAGCCACCTGCACAGTCTAGGTGACCTAGTTAATGCACAGATCTGTGCATGTCAAAGACCTGTCTGTGGTGCTAAAATTTCAATACATAAATCCAGCTACAGAATAAATATTTGGGGTTTGAGCATTTGTTCTGAGGAATTCAACAAATGAAAGTCATAATCTTCTTCTGATTATTCATTTTTTAAAAATATTTGCCTGGGCAAAGCTATCTTGAAGACCACTCAGATATTGCTGTCAAGACCCAAGGTTATAGTAATTTTCACAACTCATATGATAAATTATGTCTTTGCTATATGGGAATCAATAATTGCATATAGAAACACTGTAATCTTGAGTTACAATTGGTAAAACAATTCAGCTATTGCAGTCCATAGCAAATTTTAAAAATGTTTTTACTTTCTCATGGTACTGCAAAAATCCCTCCATAGGTACTGTGGGAAAATGCTGAAGCTGATTAAACAGAAATGCCACCACATGTGTAAAGGCTTATTATTTTGATCTGAATACCAAAAATGTATAAGTGCATTCTTTCACTACCCTGACATAGCACCTGTAAGTGAAATGTGAGGTCTGTATCCAAGACTGTTTTCGACCTCTGTAATAAGGACAAGAAGTTTGAATGAATATAGAGTCCTGAGTTGAACCTTTGCCCTCTGCCTTACCCCATTCTGCTCATTATTCTGTTTCCATCTGCTGTTAAGGGATTCTCCCATCAGCTTTCAAATATCTAAGCATTACATATAAAACTGTGTGTGTTCAAATAAAATTAATCTCCAATGTGCTACTTTATTTTTAGTGTACCAGTTGCTAACCGAGAAAAATAATGTTTGAGCTGTTCTTGAAATCAGTGAAAAGCTTCAACTATTCTCCCCTGAGATTTGTCAGTTGTGGGGTTAACATTTGCAGAAGAAGATTTAAAATCTGTGCTGATTCTGACAGGCAAAGGATTACAATACGGTCTTTTCACAGAAATACTGTAGATTGTTCATGTTCTTTTGGCTTTTCTAGGGCATGGTTGAGGACTCCTAAACCTGTTGTTATTTACAGGATATTGAATTTTGTTAAATTATGGCTTCACTGAGGGCTTTTGAGATATTTTTAGCAGAAGTGGAAGAAAAAGGGGTTATTAAAAGGGCAACTAGCAGATGATTTGGCAGCATTACATGTAAAGCATAAACACTGTCCTCTTCCACTGTCATTTCTTGTTGTTCATATTCCTTGGACCAAAATATGTCTGATATTTACATTGATCCATTTAAAACCACAGAAAGGGAAAGGGGAATGGAAAGGGGAAATAAGACTTTTTTTTTAAACAATCACATTTTCTTACATAAAAATTTGATGGCAAAAAACATGTAGACCACTTGAGCAAATATAGGAATATTTTCAAACTGGGATTTTAATTATAAAAACAAAGGTGTTTTTAATTGTTATTCATCAAATTATTTCTGCATATACTTGAAATGACTCCACATTTATATGGTTTGCCTAATATATCCTCATATTGCAATTATTGCAGTGACATAGCCTCAATTAAAAGATGTTACAAAACAATGGAAGAAGGAAAAAAATTTTCATGTTCACCAAGGACTATCAGATACTTTAGAAAAGAACCTAAAGAATACCATTTCATTTTCCTTTCATTCTTTTCTTATGAACAAACACATGTGAAAAAAGCTACCAGGTGTGTATTGTGAAGTAATTATATAGAAACCTAGATATTTTGAGGTATTAATGTAGATTGTCTGATTTTCATTTTAAAAAATCTAATTTGTATTGAGATTTTGTTTGCTAAACATGAGGAATATGTTCTTCAAGCACCTGAAATATGTACAGTAATTCAAATTCCTCCAGGTGCTTTGTACAAAAGAGCTCCCTCAGCCAGACTCCTCATTGCCATGAGCCTCCAGTGATACTAGCTGTGTATAAGATACCACTAAATTACTGTGGAGTCTACCAGTGGTTTAGAAAACTGTGTAAGAGCTTGGCAAGGGGCAGCCTCCCTGATAGTGATCTCCTTAGCACCTCACATGGCTGTGGTTCAGATGCAGACAAGTGGCTGATGAGCAATGCCTGCACAAGCTAGTTCAAAACTGCACACATAAAGAAGGGCTTAAAGAAGCTTTGGACTAACTGGGAAACCAATGAAAATCAAAGGATCCCAAAAGTATCTGATAGATTTTTCTTTTCTTTTGGCAAAATTACAGACTCTATTGTTTAAGAGGATGTAGGATTAGCTGTAGTGAAAAATTACATAAAATCCTGTCAAAGTTTTATCTGCCAGTTCAATGACATCAGTTAATTTAAATGCTAAGATCTGTAATGGATGGTTTTTATCATGTAAACTGATAGATGCAAGAAATTAAATTAGAAAGTTATTACATAAATTAAAGACTTGCATTTTGGTACAAAATGGAATTACATGTTAAGTGATATTTTGCCTAGACAAGAATTCTGTAAAAACATAGAATTATTTAATTTGAAAAAGAACATCAACATTATCGAGACCAACCATTAACCTAACACTGCCAAGTTCACCACTAAACCATGTCCATAAGAGCCACATCTACACATTTTTAAAATACCTTCAGGGACAGTAGCTCTGCCACTTCCTTGGGCAGCCTATTTCAATGCTTCATAACCCTGTTGGTGAAATTTTTTTCCTAATATCCAATGTATGCCTCCCCTGGCATAACTCGAGGCCATTTCTTCTTGTCCTGACACTTGTTACCTGGGTGCAGAGACCAACCCCCAGCTGGCCACAACCTCCTTTCAGGGAGTTGAAGAGTGTGAAAAAGTCTCCCCGAGAGTCCTTTACTCCAGGTTAAACAACCCCAGCTCCTTCAGTTAACTCCTCACAGGACTTATCCTGTAGACACCTCACTAGCTTTGTTGCTCTACTGATTTCCTCTTGCTGTACTGAAATGTAATTTCATTTCCTATCACGAATATTCTCTAAAGTTCTTAATGTAGAATAATGGACCTAAAGAAGGTT
The DNA here is from genome assembly GCA_013398275.1 of Promerops cafer. Taxonomy (NCBI): domain Eukaryota; kingdom Metazoa; phylum Chordata; class Aves; order Passeriformes; family Nectariniidae; genus Promerops; species Promerops cafer. The sequence continues at coordinate 2,386,911 of VZSE01001561.1, forward strand.
TTCTTAATATTAATTACTATAATGAAAGAAAACTGTCATTACACTTGTATTTTCAGAATTGAAAATAAAGCATACTTTCAGTGCTACAGAAATGTATTCTACATATTCAGGTGCTCCCAGTGATAGAAAATTTGAAGGTAATAAACATTAAGAACTGATAAAATTGCCATTTATTAAAGCTACTTCAAGTGTTGATTTTGTTGTTGCCGAGAGCTATTCCAAAAAGGCCTGTTGGATATTTGTTAATAACCAGTCACTTCCCTTAGTGTCCAGAATTTGCTTTGTACAGTTTTTATCATCTATCTCTGTGTACAGAAGTGGAGTAAAAGACGCCACATTCCTGAAGATCCCAGTGACAAAGTCTTTTGGAAAAACACAAAAATAAAAAGTCATGTTTATCTGTATACCTTAATGATATACAAAGCAAGAATATCCCACAACTCGGGGACTGGAGTCTAAGGTGCTGCACCTGGGTCAGAGCAATCCAAAGGACAAACACAGGCTGGGAAGAGAATGGATTAAGAGCAGCCCTGCCCAGAAGGACTTGAGGGTGCTGGTGGCTGAGAGGCTGGACGTGATCCAGCCGTGTGCACTCCCAGCCCAGAGAGCCAAGTGTGTCCTGGGCTGCATTCAGCTCTGGGGGCCCCAACATAAGAATGATGTGGGCCTGCTGGAGTCAGTCCAGAGGAGGGCCACATGTACGGTGAGAGGACCGAGCACCTCTCTAATATGGAGAGACTGAGAAAGTTGGGGTTGATCAGCCTAGAGAAGAAGGCTCTGGGAAGAGCTTTTTGTGGCCTTCCACTAGCTAGAGGGGCTACAAGAAAGCTAGAGACAGACTTCTTAGAAGGACATTTAGTGATAGGACAAAGGGGGATGGCTCTGAACTAAGAGTGGAGATTTAGAATAGACGTAAGGAAGAAATATGTTTACTCTTTGGTGGGTGACGCACTGGCACAGGTAGCCCAGAGAAGCCATGGATGCCCCATTCCTGGATGTCTCCAAGGCCAGACTGGATTGAGCTCTGAGCAACATGGTCTAGTGGAATTTGTCTCTGTCCATGGCAGGGGGCTTGGAACTAGAAAATATTTAAGGTACCTTCCAACCCAAACCATTCTATGATTCTATGACTCCTGGTTTCTTGGCTTCAGGAAACATTTTTATTATAAACGGAAAACACAGGAAACATTTATACATATTTTCTTCCTCTTTTTTTCTTTTTATATCCTACATGGTGGTAGACCTAGTTCTGCATTCATTCCTGCCACCTTAAAATCCCATACAAGTCTTCTTGCTGCAGCAACAGAAGATGCCAACTAGCTTTGCTGGAAATGGCATCCCAGCATCATATGCAGCTGTGTGACCATGTAGAGGGCCAGGATTATCAGAAGTGAATAATGATTCTGTTACCCAAATTAAACCTCTCCATGTGTCAAAAAGCAGGTAGAATCATATTTTTAAAATCAATAACTAAATATTTTGGAAGAAGCATAATAAACATCTTTGGAAAATCTTAGCTTATGATTTAGGACAAGGGCTGCTGTTAAGCAATAATAAAGCCAGTGAGTGTTGTCTTATGGTATACTGTGTTTGCCATACAGACCTTATCCCATGAGGAATGTTTGCAAATATCCCAAATCGGATATTATATTTCTTGTGCCACAAAACTAATTGAAAATACATTGTGAGGTTTCATAACTTACAAGATGCTCCATACATTCATCTTTATGAATTCAGGTTGTGGAAAGAAGCATGATTCTTTCCCTCATTTTGAGTGAAAAGGTTTGAAAAATATCTTCTTTCCTTCTGTGTCAAAGTTATACAGTAGGAAAACACTGGACAGCTGAACTAAATGAATGGTTGGAAAAAAAATCAGCTCAGGACTGGTCAGTCATAATTGTACATCTCATTACCTCTCTAAAACAAAACCCAGAAAAGTCAATTACTCTGTAATTCTGTGAAAACCTGACTAACATTTTTTCAGGAGCACCTTTGCATTGTGCTGTGCATGCCTGATGTGGCAACTTCAGCACAAGCAAACACGGAATCACCTGTCATTCATTTCTTCCAAGCCAATCTAAGAGACAACACATGCCAAATGATCCTTCTGTGTAATGTGGAAGAAAAAAATACACTGTGTGCTCCTAAACACTATAATTCAGTTTTTTATTGTGTAGCAAAAGGTGCTTTTGTAGAAATAAAACCATCACCAGCACCAAAACCCCAAATAACGGAATGTTCTATAACATCATTCTTTTTCTGTGCAAATTCACTATGCCAGATAGGGAAGAAAAAACTTATAGGAAAGGAACAGACTATTTCATACAGAGCCTGCACTTTCAACTCACAGAAGAAAATTTTCTTTCAGAAAGGAGAATTTTATATCCTAAAGAATTAGAAATGGATTCAGGAATGAGATCATGAACTACAACACTCTGTTTTCCTACAGAACTGGACTAGGAAATGTGAAAGGCAGAATAGAACAGGTGTACTTTTCACACCCAGTTACTCAACAGTTGTGTGAAAAGTCTCCACTGGTCACAGTCTTTAGCTTCTTTGTAAGACCATATGTTTTTAAACAGCACCAACAATCTGAGGTTTTTAAAGGAGAAATAACAATCCAGGATAGCAACTCACAAGTGTTTCTGGTAAGCAAGAAGTCATATGTAATGTTATGCCTAATCTTTCAAGGTCATATTATAGTACAATATTGATGTGTTTTCCAAAGTGAATCTAATAGAGAACTGTCTTATTAATAATAAACATACATTCTAGAAGTATTTGCATTAAATACTATACAATTAGTGATAAATATTCTGAACCAGATTATTTGGATAACTGAGTAGAAGTCCAGTTTTACAAAAACAGTTTTAGAAAGCTGAAAAGAATACAAGAAAACTAAATACAGAAAGAATAGCCACTTGTGTTGGTATTTTTAACGCTGTTCTGCTTCTGCAGTGTAGAATGGTGATTCTCTTTTCAAATGATTACTAATGAGATGGAGATTGCATGCCTCTTCTTTAAATCAAAAGCTATAATTGTGTCCTTAAGGAATGCCACTGGATAGTGCAAAGTAAAACAATCCTCTGTAAGGACTGTTTTAGTTTTACTATTCTTTTGGACATCAACATTTCTTTATTAATAAATACACTGCCCAAGTTCTAGGACTGAATTAGATTAGAGCAGGGTTTAGGAAGGGATATAGTAGCTTTATCTCCTTTTTTCACTCCAAAAAGTATTTGTTTTGTTTTCTCCAGCAGAGAGGACTGAAAATCTAACCATACTCATTGGCTGTGTGGATGGTTACTGGATTTGCTATCCACTGACTTGACTTGACTGTTTATTTTCTTGCACTATACTGTCTGTACATCTCCTCACTTGATGAGATTGGAAGAAAGAAACACTGGGAATCTGCTGCTTAAAGTCACCTGGTGTCAAAGCTAGTGAGGAAGTTGCTAAAAGATAACCTGTCTTATAGAGAAAAATGCAGCAGAATCTATCTCAAAGCTGTGGAGAAGTCTAAAACTCAAGATGTGCTTGTGCCACCCCCAGTAGCAAATAGCAGTGCCTAGGGTGTGTGGGAGGCCTCAGGAAATTGTCACTGGATACTTAAGGAATTTACTGACCTTCAGATTGAAGAGAATACTGAGGAAGGGCAAGATGTAGAAGGTGGGTCAGCAGAACTGAGCTCTTATTCCGCTGTAACAGCAGTTGCTATCGAAGCAAAAATATCCCCATTCCCATTTCTCCCCCTCTGAGCCTGAACGTAATCCTATGGCCTGGCCAAGGTAAATAGCACATAGATCAGGCAGACCATCACAACACTTTTAGTAGAGGGCAACTGTATGAATTACATTGCTTGAAATGTCCACAAAAATAATTTCTCTCTTTTAATTGACTACAATGATTTATTTGTTTGACTAATTGTTTTTGTGAGGAAAATCTTCTCTTGCCTTATGACATAAAATTACCATGAAAATGTCCTCAACTTGGTGCACTACACTATATATATTGCAAAAATATTCTCCACCAGTATAAAGAAAGGCTTTAAACGTGTCACTCCTTATTAATATCACAGCATTAGAAACCAGAGACAAAAGGGAGGAGGGCAAAATTGTTGTTGCTTTATTTAGAAACAAGTACATGGGGAAAAAAATGTCTTACTTGTTACAAGGCACATGGTGATATCATATTCCACAAAGATTTTGGTGCAAGGAATATAACAGTCTGCATCTGTTAATTTTTATAGCACTTAACACTAACTAGAGCAGAAGGAAAATACAGTATTTCCCTTTACTGCTAAATATAGGAATCCTATGGAGCCTGTAGGTAAATTCTTGTTGTCTAAGGAATCGCTCATTACTCAGTCAAATCTGCACAGGAAGACAAGGCTATCACACACTTTTGAGATGCCTGATAGTGGCTGTTTAGAAAAGTCTGACCCGAGCTCATTCTTAAGATAAATTACCTCTTGCAGTGTGTTCCTGGGCAAACCACGGTCTGCATGGCAGCTATGGGCCAGATGGCTCTATAACAATGATACCTGTATGCATATGGTGCCTCCCACAGCCTCCTTTCCTTTAAAAGGAAAATTGAATGGTCAAGAAAGAAAACTGCTGCAGTGTAGTCCCAAGGTTTCCATGGTCTGTGCTGCTGGAAGCTGAATATGCAGAAGGAGCCAAGTAAGTGCAGCCAAACAATGGTAATGGAATCTCAGTACACTGAATTATTGTGTACATAAAGGCGTGTAATCTCATGTGACATGAGTACTCAGAGGAAAGGGTATTTTATTGATTTGGATCATAAACACCTTCTGGCAATATCATGATGTTGACAAGATACTAAATTCTGTAGCCACATTATAATACACCCATCGTACACATTTTTTTTTAGATAGAAGGCTACTAGTTTTTATGTAACATCTTTGCTACTCTTTTTTTCACCTTATAACAGTGTTATTTTTAATAGAAATTTTGAAATTTGAAATAATTTGTCATTCACATATGTAGCAGACATGAGAACAAAATCGACACCTCAGATACTGACAGCAAAATTATCAGTGCTTTGAAAAAGTTATTTATTCTGACAGTTCATAAAGGAGTCTGATAGCAACTGCTTATGCCAGGAAGCATGATATTATTCAATGCATACATATAAAAAAAATATACAAGGCAGAATGTTATGCCTGGTTGAAATCTATTTCAGCTCTTTTGAAACAAAAGTATGAAGTGATAAATAGGCTAAGTATGATCTACTTCACTGTTTGCAGTTCATGGGTGATAAATACTCCTTAATAACCATGAAAGCTGATGGACACTTGAAATATAACACACAATTTTCACTGTACTTTCCCTGATTTGTCAAGATTGTGCAATTAGCAAATGTTCAGTCATACATTTGAAAGCATACAGCACTATTTCTGCCTCCAGTATCTTCAAGACAACCAGAACACCATGTGACTGCAGTTATTGACTACTGGACAACATCACTTGCAGGTTATTTAAAGTGTTTCAGGAAATTTTCTGTTCTTGTGTAATTTCTAGAATGGTACCACACCAAGCCTGCTGAACTTTATGTGCTGTACAAAGAAGTATGGTACAAACATTTTGTAAAGTAGAGCTCAGATATTGTATCATCCTGAAAGAAAGGTGTTTCAAGGAGAAGGGATCCCCAGCTTTTGGACCATAGTTCTTAGTTGGAGGCTAACAGTTGTCTAAAGACTGGAATAGTGAGATGAACTGTGCTGAGTGTAACTAGACAATGAATCACAGTGCTGTGGCAGGGAGATTAAGTGTCTTAATTTATAGTGATAAATGGAATCACAAAGCAGAATACTATGAAAAGTTGAAGATCAGTGTGTGGTCGGTGAATGCAAAGAAGGAAGCAGTGATTTCTAAGTTGTTGGGTGAGTCCAGAGGATTTGGGGGGTTTGATGCATTCAGTATATACTCAAAAACAAACTAGATCTTACCCTGGGCCTAACTGTATAAAGACCTATACAAATGTTTAATATTACACAGATGCTGTAGACATTTTTAAAATGTTGACAAATACATGTCTGCTTCCCACATCTACATCAGAAACTGGGCATAAACATTGACTGACAAGCCATCTAATTATAGATTACAGACTGCACATCTGAAGATTTAAATGTCCCAAGTAAAAAAGTTTCCCAGTCCTCAGAAGAACTGTAGAAGTTAAAAATTTCTCATTCAAATGCCTCCAAGGATTGAAATGTCCAGGCTCAGTTTTCCCCAGCTGCATACACTCTTGTGTGAGTGATGATGGGCTCAGCCCTCCATGCGATGCAGAGAGAGACCGTGCTCACATTACACCACCACAAATGTGTTGTATCCTCATGCCCCGTGGAAGAGGGGAATTTGGTAACCAGAGCTCTTCATAGCTAAAAGCTGACTGCTTGGCAAACCACTGGGTATGCTCTTTAGTTTCTTCAGTTGTGTGGAAATACTAATGGGGATACTGATTCCCACTACAGGCATTTTGGAAAGGGTTTTGATGCTGGGGAAAAAGGGTGCCCAACCCTTCCCAGCATTTGAAGTGCTGTGTTAATTCCATCTTTCTTCTTTACTGGGGAGGCCCAAATGGACCTTTAGTGAGTGCCACAGTAAAGGCATTACTGCTTTGGGATTAATGTCTGTTAATTTGCTGATTTGGTGAGGGAGAAGAATGATAATATGCTAAAAGAACAGCTATAAGAGTGAGAAGAATGGATTTTATTTTTCTCTCTTCATGTTACTTTAAATTTCTCCCTTCCATTTCTACAAAGAGAGCAGTAGTTTTAGTTTACATGTGTCAAAAACTTGGTGCAATGATTTTTTTAAAAGAGGGTATTTTGATACTTGTATAAACAGTGCCTAAAAATATTTTAGCATGCTATTTTCATTTTTAATTAGTAGTGTTCAGCCAATCCCCATTTATTCACAGATTTTGCAAACTTTTTCTCTCTATTTTTAAGGGAACCATTAAAAATCTAAAAAAAACCCAAATAAATTTAGAAAAATCTAAAATTGATCTCTTCCTTAACCTCTCCTAGTAAAGTCATGCAAAAAACATGGCCCTTGGGATAGCTACAAAGAGAGGTTCATAATGGTACCCTGCCTCATGCTTTTTGCATATAGAAGTTACACAAAGGCTAAGAACATTGGGTTATATAAAAATATTGAGACATTTAAACATTGTATGTCTGGACTGCAGTTAAGGGAGAGAGAAAGGAACCTCTAGTGAGCCATTCATTCCTCTTAAAAGAATTAGTTGCTTGAGCATTGCAGAAATAATTGTCCACCCCTTTCTCTTCCCCAGAGATGGACAACTAGCTTAGAAATTACACTTAATTTTCAGCAGTTGAAATGTGTTGCTATGGAAAAGAAAGTAGAATTAGTTTTCATTTTTTCTTATAAAAACTAGAAAAATCAAAGTGATCAAAGTTTGAGAGGTTTCTACCCTCTTTGGTATGAATATTTTATTATATTTCTGCTTATCATACTATTTCTGTCAGCTTGTTCTAGGTTTCTTCAGACTGGCTGTGAGTTCTTGGCTGCATTCTAATACAGCTTGAAATTAGGTCCCATATGGTTCTGGACACCACCCAATACTAAAATCAGAAGGAAGGGTTACTTTTAATGGGGGAATTCAAATCTATCCCATACTCATAAATCTCAAAACACTCAGATTCAAAGTTCTTTTTTGTCTGGGCTCTACTTAACATCAGAAGCCTAAATGTAAAATACATGACAAGAGGAAGACAATGCGGAGAGAGGAAAGAGTGAGTAGGCAGAATTCCACTCTGCAAGGCCAGGAATAGATTTGCTGCTGTTAGCAGATCTGCCACTAAACACAGCACACAATGCTGTAAATATCACAGCATGGCACTATCTGCATCTCACAAAAGATCACACCAGGGCAGTACTGATGTGGTCTTGCTACTGTACACAGCTCCAGCAAGAAAAGGCGGGAGTGTTGCCATCATGCGCAAACATTTTATGCTGTGAAAAGACTGCAAGATATTTTTATAGCTGTCTGGTTTCCCTCTTTTCCTTTAGGCGTCTTTCCTCAGGCAGCCTTCCAAATGGAAGGCCATCATACAAGAAAAGTCAACAAATAAAATGACTGGATTAGCACTGCACGTAAAAAAATGTAGGAATTTTAAAGAAATGGGTTAGAAATATGGGGTTTGCATGGCTTGCAGTTTGAAAGGTCAGAGAGCAGCTGAAACCTGGCAGCTAATCTCCAGTGCTCACTGACAATGTCCTAAACCTGCCTTTTAATACTTTATTTTTGAAAGGCATATAAAATAGTCAGTAATTACAATAAATTCAGGGAACATGACATGCTTTGCTTATTTTCAGTATTTCATCGGTGATGCTTCATTCATGATCAAGCTTTTATAATCCATGTGTTTTGCAGGCACGTGGAGAGAAAAATGGTTGGAAAGCTCTTCAAAACAAATTAGATAGGACTGAAATGATTGACATCACTGACCATGGTTAAACCCATTGTCATTGGCCAAATTGTTTTTAATGGAATTGTTTTTAATGGAATTTTAATAGTAAGAATTTTAGGATTCAATCCCAGCATTTCTTCAAGATTTACTGGGAAGTATGCATTGTTGCTATTGTCCTCTCTTCATTGATGCCCATGACTCATCTTCTAGAGCACTGCAAATGCTGGAACTCCAGAGAAAAATGTTTCCAACCCATTTTGTGCATGAGTGGGAGGACTGAGAGAATCCATAATGCTGCACTCTTCTGGGAATAAAAGTACTGCCAGCACTAGGATTAGGATAGATGGGAATTATTAAGGCCAGCTGATTCAATGTAGGATTTCCTCTCTCATCACATCTCTGAACAGACATGTGTTCTTTTTGCATGGCTCACAAGGTTCATGGAAGGGACAGTATCACAACCCCATTTATCCTGAAACTACTGCTGTGACTAAAGACAGGATTTTCACTAATATAAGGCAGTACTAAGTTGTTATTTTTTTTTCCTGGAGCAACAGAAAGAATCAGTTAGGTAAATGAAGATATTTGTAAAGACAATTAGAATATAGAAAGAACCTCCTACATGAAAAGAGCAAAAAAGTGAGTGAATTAAGCTACAATGGGAAGTGGAATAATATTAGTTCTAATATTTTAGAAAAGAGGATTATTTAGGTATACATGACTAGGAACAGAGATGTGTCTTAGGAAGGCCAGAGTAAGGGGAACACTAGCATTTAGACACCATTCCAAAAGGGAGAGAAAAATCTGGAAATTCTTTCTGACAGGTATGGAGAGAAATCACAGAGAAAGAATGAGATGTGAAATTGCAGAAAAACTCAGGAAAACTAATTAATTCTAGAAAGCTTTTATTGTTGTTCAAGGTATCTGAGTTGTAGATATTCATGCTATAGTGTGAATCCTACTTTGCATCTCCTTTTGCTTTTCATGTCTCATCATGTAGAATCTTTCTGGTACTCAGTACTTCATTGTGGCACTGGGAAAGAAAGAACACACGTTTTCTTGCTGACCCCAATCCCTCCCTCCTCAGTTATTCTGAATTTTGTCAGGTTTTTTTATTTTTCCACTGTCTTTGTGCACTGCAGTACAGTCTTACCAGAAAGCTTATGGTAGTATGTAGAAAATCTTTTTATAGAACTCTGCGTTATACGTGCCCTGAAAAATCAAGACTTGAATGTTTTGGTATACACAGGATTCAATCACTGAGGTAAGAAAGAAAGGCAATGAGAACTCATTATTTGAGACCTGATAGACTTTGGCAGCTCTGCCAAGGCATGACAGACTTGTTTTTTCAAGGGCAGAAGGTCATGGACAAACAGAAGTTGGATAGAAGCATAGAATATATAAGAATATAATATTACATATTTAATCCCACATATCCGAGGAATTACACACACTGATTGACCAGGAGAGAGAGGAAGAAACATGGACTTTCTGCAGAAGTATTCATCAAGCAGGAAACACAGTGGATGGTGTTGCAGAGTGTGGGGTGAGAGAACACACAGCTGAGGGAAATAACAGGAAGAAAAAAGTGTGTTGGTAGATTAAAGAGTAAAGAACTGATTAATTAAGTGGGACTTGCAATATTACACTATGGCATTACTGCAGGCAAAATAGAGTGCAATTTCTTGAAGGGTGTGATCAGCAAGTTGGGTTTTTCTCAGATTTTTACTTAAAATGTGCTATGTTATTCTTGTGTCAGGAAAGACAGCACTGAGAAGAGCTGGATGCAGTGTAAGCACTGCTCAGCAGTACAGTAACTAAAAGACTGCTGTCTTATCCATACTGTCTTTTTTACAGACGTGAAAAATAGCAACCTACCAGCTGATATGAAGAAAATGATCCTTCAGCTCTGTGAAAAAAAATAGGGTCTCTCCATGTTATCTTTTTATTACAAAATGTGGGAACTGATTGAGAATTAACTTGGCAAACAAGGATGAGGAGAGGAAACTTAGACATCTGCATGTGCAAGAGAGGACTAGCAACCTCCTGCCCTTACTTTTTGAGCGTGCTTCTTTTGATGATCTGTGGGGAGCTCTCTGTCACACAAATGGAGCTTCCTTTTCAGCATGGGTCTGGAACTGCCATCATCAATATTGCCAGCTCGTGGGGCAGGGGTTGTCACGCAATGGGGGAAATGGCTGAAGCAAAGCCAACCCCTTAGCACTTCTCCCCTCTGCACTTGCCTTTAGGGATGCCTTGGATAAGTGCTCAAAGATTATATAACCTGGCAGCAGCTCTTTAGGCTGGTTTGTGAGCCTACAATATCTGCTACATCTTGCTCTGAGTAAAACAGATGTGCTTGTTCAGGTTATTTAAATACTTCTGTCATGGACGTAGCTTCTCTCAGAAGCCAGGAATCATCAAAAGTTCACATTTTTTTTTTCTAATTAAAACAGTTTGCAATAATTAAATTGTATGTTTCTATGTTTCTACTTCAAAAAGGCTAAATAGTTGGCAAGCATCCTAAAGCAGGATTAGACTGCAGACCAGCTCAGACAATGCTTCCAGGCATCGAGGATGTACTGCAGAATCAGTTTAATAAAGTCTGATTAGATTACTTTCTCCGGTCAATTTGAAGCACTGTGGCCATGGGATAAATCATCTCTTTATCTCACCATGTTGCTCTTTTTCTTTCCTGAATCATATTTTAAAAGCACTAAACATATTTTTTAATATCTATTTATTTACAGATGCAGAGAAGCATAACCTCATGAATTCCCTTTTGTCCCAAAGCAGTTTGGTAACAATATCTCAGTTAAAAGGATCAACTTTGCTTGCAAAGTCTGTACTCAGGTTTCCTTCTTAATATATCTCTTTTCCCTCTACATAAATAACCTTGCTGGTATTACAAGAAAACAGTCCTGAATCTCTTATCTTGATTTGTCAAGACAACCGCTTGTACTGAAAACAGCCATAAAGTTAGATGTTGCTGACAAATTACTAGTATAAGTAGGGTGTTGAACTCCAGACATTTGTGTTAACATGTACGTGGATCTGATTATCCTTAGACTTGATTTATTGCATGCTATGTGGAACAAAAAAAGAGGTTTTCAGAAGAGAGTCTAGAGTCTAGAACTCCCTTGTTTTAGTTTTCAATGCTTACAGCAACAGAGATTGCATTTTGCTAGTTTCCTACCTAATGCCATGAGTAATAGGAGCTATATTTAAGGATTTAATTCAACACAAAATATGCCTTCCTCTGACCTCTTCTTATCATGATTTGTTATGCCAACAGACTTGAGCAGCCGGTTCAGGTCCTTGAAAATGCATTACTCCAATCTGGTCTGCCTTTCACCAGTCTGTACTCAGTCAGTTTTTCAGTCTCTGATGTGGTCTGGACTTTCTCATGTTGATATAAAATCTGTTGCATTGTGTACATTTGCATTCCATTTTCCATTGGAATAAAGAAATGCTTCACCTTCTTCTAAAGTTATTATTTCTATATAATACCATACTAAGAAATAGTCTTTCCCATGGATTCTGGAATAACATTCAGTAAAACTACTTGTAGTACCTGGAGGTGATAGGAACATACAGTGTCCAAACCAAAGGCCATCTTCTACGTCAAGGAATAGCCCTATGAAATGTTGCTTAAGTTTCTGTCTCATTGTTAAATTCTGAACGAGGGTTTTCAATGGTTTGCAGGCTCACTCAAGGGAAATGGCCTAGCATGAGCTTAAAAAATAATTGTAAAATTGCATTATAATTGTCTACTGTCGCAAGAATGAAATTTTTATTGTGAAAAATAAAGGGGAAAAATAAAATCAAGTATTTCCAGAGCTCCAATTAAAATGCATTGTTGAAGTTTGTATCATTAAGCTGATAATATAAAACAGATTATGCCCATGTGGTGTGTCCACACATTCTTGTGTTGATATGTTCTTCTAGTTTATTTTCTTCTAACCTAATTAACCTATAATTTCCCTCAAATTACATTTATGCACTGCTTTCAAGTAGCAACATATGGATAGAGAAATGAGGGAAAAAGAAAGAGACATATTTTCTGGGAAGTTCTCAAAGACTAGACAAGGAGCCCTGGCACATCCTGTCAGGTTGCTAAAAATTAAAAAAAAAAATCAGACTACAGTATTGATGTGGTGGCTTTTTTAATAAGCTTTTGACAATTTTCTAACTTGGCACTATCTACCCTTAAGAGCTGGTGCACAGTAAATAAAAGATATACCTCAAGCTTCTACAAAGAGATGCAACAACTCAGACATATATAGTTTGAAAGAGTGAGATGTCTAGTCTGGCAAACCATGTTTCCTTAGTTTCCTCTGAGAAATTCATTTTCCTGTGAAACCTTATGAAAATTGAACATCGATGCACTTTGCAGTCTGGATTTTTGGGGCTCATCTGCTTGCCAGTGAAATGTCAGTAGATGCTGTTAAAAGTTGGTTAAACCTTGCAAACAAACTCACTCAGCAAAACATGTTAAAATAATCTGGATAGGAGCCAGAAGAGATGAGACAGGATTATTTAAATCTAATATGTGTTAGAATACAGCTTAAGTCCTCTGACCCTAATCACTTTCCACCAGAGTACATCAAATTAGGATCCTGGGACAATTTACGTAGGAGTCTGAGTAAATATACTAGCTTTGCCCTACGGAAGAATTCATGGAAAATTCTTCCATGAAAACACATGGAGAGCCTCATATTAGTTCCAGAGGCTATTTATATGCATGAGAAAGCCCAGCATAAAAACTTCAGCACTAGTTCTGACCCTGAAGTATACATACAATGAATGATGAGATGTGCTGCATCTTTAACAGCCTCTGATGCTGCTCTTTTTCACGTTACATCATAAAGTTAGCTTTGTGTAATAATAATTTCTGTATAGTTTGTAGGTTTTCCTTTTCTTTAAGCATACTCTTAGAATTCTGTTTGCTTTCAAAACTGCCTTTCTCAGCTAATGGTATGGAAAAAGCTGAGGTGGGCTTGGATAACATGATCCTCTCTGCCGTGCATTGTTAGAGAAATGTCAATCAGGTCATGGTAATGGCATTGCTTTAATGAGGGAATTAAAATTCTTGGGAGAATGGTGACATGGCAATATAGGTGCTTTGGACCCCTCCGATTGCCTCTGTTACTCTAAATAAATGGGGTGCCTTGAAGTAACTAGAGAAGATCATTGGTGCTGACATCTGGGGTTGTTTCTTTGGCATGGATGCATTTATTCCTGTTTGTTCCTGATGCGGGTCATTGGATAGGTTGGAGATAAATTGTCAGTTTTTCACTTTGCTTTATCTGATTTTCCATTTTTTCACTATTGTGTTTCTTTTTCTCGGGGAGTTCAGAATAACAGTTCTCAAAGCAAGACTGAGCAGCTTGCCATCAAACCACTTGCAAAGAACCACGTTTCTGACCATTTAGTCTTATAGGTGTAAATAAATAATCTTCAGCATTTTACCGTGTTAAAGTCATGGAAAACTAAACGGGTAAGTAAGCAATTAGATTTGCAGGGATAGTTCTCTAGGTACTTCCTAGCTGCTTTTTGCCTCTTCTGTGTCACAGGAGTCAATGCAGCTAGCTTCTTCCAACTTAGGAATATTCTATGAAGCACACCAAAAATAGAAGGCCAGTTGAAATAGCTATTACCTGGATCTAATATCTCTCTTTAAGATTTACAATGTATAGTTAAAAAAAAAAAAAAAAAAGGATAGCATAGGAAGATTAGTGATCTATTTTGATACTGATAGAAAGAATACAAGATGATTTTTCGGAGCAATGAGTTCAAAAAGAAATATATGTTTAGAAGACTAATGTGTATAGGGTGGTGCTATTTTAAACTGGCAGCAGCCAAATGTCTCTGCAGTCTTTGACTTCCTGAATATGATGAAGTTGGTCATCTCTGACAAGCTTTTAAAAAGCAACTGCAGCTGTGACAGTCTGCTTTGTAAGTTAACATTTTCTGTTATTTTGTCTGAGTGAAGTTTCTTGCAGGGTAACAGAACTGTGGAAGCATTTCTGCACTCAAAACAAAAAGCCAAGAAACTCCTGTCTTTTCACCAGAACTGAAGCATTCTAGAAAGAATTTCACCTGAGATACTGCAGTGGCAGCATTTACTTTTGTGAATGAGAGCTGCTATTTCCACTTAGGAAGCAATTCCCACCAGCCTGTACATTCAGGACTTTTAAAAAGGTTCCCTATCCCCTTGCAAAATCCTTCTGTACCTCAATAATTAAAGTAACACATTTCTCAATTATCTAAATAATATAATAGAGATGAATAAATCATTTGATCACAAGGCCACATTTGAATTTTTATTTATAGTCTCACAAGGGACAAAAATGTTTACCCTAATCAGTATCTCCTATAGTTCAGCTGTTCTTGCTATGCATTGATGAGGTTGTGGCTTTAGACTGTCTCTAGATCCAAATCCATATTTATTTTGAGGCTTAGACTAGAATCCATACCAGAATCAGCCATGATGCCATAACAGTGAATGTAATTATTGTCAATCATCTGTTTCAGATACCTGTCTCATTTCAATACAACTCCTCTTCTGGAAGCAAGAAATCCTTCACAGATAATGAAAACAAACTTTGGTTAAATTCAAGTCAGAACTGTGACTAACCACATAAAGCTGAAGAATTTTCTGCTGCAGTGGTTGCTACAGTTCATCTCCAGCCACGTAGAGGAATTCTTTTAGCAACTGCAAAAAAAAATACTTCAAAGCTTGCTGTGTTCCTTTTACAGAGCTGAGTAAAGGCCCATTGGACTATGGTTTTCACCCATCATCTTCTCCCCATTTAGATTTATACCTAAAGCAGGTAACGAATTGTATGACAAGAAGGGTTCTTATAGGAAATAATTGTAACATTGTAGAAAGATGCAGTGTTTAATGGGGAACTTCTCAAATCTAAAATGACCAAATTGAATAGATGTCTTTAACAGTCAAGGTGTCAGGACACCCCTCAGTCTCATCTGTTAAATTAATCTCAGCCCACAATAGTCCCAGAAGATATCCAAACCAGGAATTTATATCTTTCTCTCTTTCTTCCTCTCCCTTTCAGATTTCTTTGTGTTGGAATTTCTAATTCCAACAGTATTGGTCCAGATGGACTGGCTTAGGTTTGCTGACTCTGTTGTGATGGCCTTTTTTATGTCTCTGGCTTCTGTTTCAAAACTTCAGGCCTGTTCTTCTTCCTCTTCTGTCTTCTCTCATCTGTGTAACTAACTTTATTCACAACTTTATCTTCTTTTCAGGCATGTAGGGATGATATTTGAAATTATTACAAGTTTCACGGTTCTTTGCTGACTGTTAAGTTTCTCCTTTGAATTTTTTCTTTAAGCAGTTAAAAAGTTTTACTGGGGTCTTGAAAGCTTAAGGTTCTGTTTACCTATGGATGAGCAGAAGCGAGGCCCATTCTTACCTGATAATTATATATGGCATCACTGGGAAGGAGCATCTGTAGCTGTGTTGAGGATTTGCCTCTACTTTCATTATTTCCTATATTTGAAAGCATAATTTCTTTCTAATGGTAAAATCCTCACCCAATAATTGAATTGCAGTTATTTAAAGAAAGGAATATACAAGATTTTTATGCAGAAAATGAAACTTTTTTTTTCATCCTGTTAATTGCTTGTATTCATCTGACTAAGTAGATCAGATATTTTAAATCTAAACTCCTCACTGTGCATAAAGTCGTCTTGGATGAATAAAAAAGTCAAAACAGACATTGTACTTTAAAACAGGAAATTGTCACAGCTGGAAAATGTTTGTTTCTTCTCCTCAGCACTGTGAAAAGAGAAAGAGAGAGAAAAACATCAGTCTGTTTACTCAAGCTGCTAATAATCTCAACCCTGCTGCTCTCACTGTCCCTTCCTCCAATCAGAATGACTGGCAGTCATAAACATAAATTCTTCCCTTTCAAAGTCAGATCTGGGCACCCTGGCTAGAACTGCTTGCTGACAGGTAGAAATTATCCAAAGATGAGATGTATTTACCATGATATGCACTTTGTGCTGGGCATGAACACTCTCAAGACAAAAAGTGGAGTAGCTGTGTTCTGGGAGACTCATTTCACGTCAGAAGCTGAACCTTAATTGTATGTCTTTGGATTTTTACTGTTTAATTGAAAACTGTTCACAATTGTTTAATGTTTTGAAAAATCAGGGAAGTCAGTTGTAAGCACACTGCATTTGAAAATGAATATGTGATTATTGACATGGTATATAAACTTAGCTTCCCTGTGCCTTAGGAGTATAAACAGGGATTAGAAATAAGCAAGTATGCAGTGACATGAACTAAGACTGCCACAACAGCATCTGTAGGACCGTGGTACTTTGGTAACACAAAACCTCTCTAAAGTAAGTATAATAAAATTGCAGTAGTGTTCCTTAGCTAGAACTCTCACATTTTTAACCTTTTATCTGTTGATGCCAGATAAACAACTCTGCTTACCAGATGAGGAGGTGCAGGCAGTGTAGAACCAGGCAACAGATAAAGAGTGCACACCTTTTTAGCCAATCACTTTCACTAATGCATGGTATGTTTAAGAAATCCTTTTACCATAAGCTTGCTTCACACAACCTTAGGACTTATTACTAATCCCCCTAAAGGATTTTTTCCTTGATTGTCTAACGAAAGAAGTCAAGTAAGTGTACTGAGCAAATTAAAAAAAATAGGCAGGCTGAGGGAAGCAAGACAGAAAATCATTGATGAAATACAGGAGGTCAAGAGACTTTCAAGTGGGATGATTCGCAAGGACAGGGGAAATGGTTGTTTAAAGCATAAGAATAAAGATGGGTTATGCAACTCCATGTTTTATTACCCAAATGCAGCTATAACACCATCTGCTCATAGTACTCTCTCTGCACTTTGGGAGATGACTACTTCTATCTCCCAAGGAACTGGCCCGTGTCCTCCAGTTCCAAATGTAATTTTCCACTTATTTTTTAAGTTGAGCTACATGGGTTTGGCTTTTTGAGACACTTCCACATCCAGAGAGCTAAGAACCGTATTCTATATTGAATAAAAAATTTTTACTGCTGACTGACATATTCCAGCATCACTTCCAGCATCATCAGTAGAAAATGTTCTTCCTTTGTACTAATTTGAAAACATTCAAGCTACCATAAATGAGTAAATTTGTGGCAGTTTGACCCTGAATGCCAGGTGCCCACTAAAGCTATTCTATCACTCCCCTCCTCAGCTGAACAGGGAAAAGAAAACATAACAAAAGACTTCTGAGTTGAGATAAGGGCAGGGAGAGGTCACTCACCAATTGTCATCATGGGCATAACAGATTTGACAAGAGAAATTAGCTGAATTTATTACCAATCAAAATCAGAGAGAGATTATGGGAAATAAATCCAAAAAACACCTTCTCCCCACCCCTCCCTCCTTCCCAAGCCTAACTTAATTCCCAGTTGTCTACCTTCTCCCTGCCAGCACCACAGGGCAATGGTGGTTACAGTCAGTTATTTGCATGTTGTTTCTGCTGCTGCTTCCTCCTAAGGAAGAGGAGTCCTTTGCCTGCTCCACTGAGTGGCAAAGGACAGGAAAGTCTCCCACTAAGGAGATTTTTCTCCACAAATTTCTCCAGCTGAGTCCTTCCCATGGGCTGCAGCTCTTCATGAATTGCTACAGAATGGGTACATTTCCACGGGGTGCAGTCCTTCCAGAACAGGCTGCTCCAGCATGGGTCCTTCAAAAAGTCACAAGTCCTACTTACCAGGAAACCTTCTCCAGCATGGGCTCTTCTCCCCAGAAGTCCACAGTTCCTGCTAGGAGCCTTACCCAGTGTGGGTTTACCATGTGGTCACAGCCTCCTTCAGGAATCCACCTTCTCTGGCTTGGGGCTCCTGCAAGTGGATCTCTGCTTCCCCATGAACAGGGGCAGGGGTACATCCTACCTCACCATGGTCTGCACCACAGGCTGCAGGGGAATCTCAGCTCCAGCAGCTGGACCACCTTCTCCTCCTCCTCTACTGACCTTGGTGTGTGGAGGGTTGTTTCTCTCACATATTCTTACTCCTGTCTTCTCTGGCCACAATTATTTACGCACAGTAACTTTTTATCCTTCTGAAATAAGTTCTCAAAGACATGTTACTACCATTTCTAATGGGCTCAGCCTACAACACTGGCAGGTCTGTCTTGGAACCTTGGGTTGGCATTGGATCTCTCAGACATAGGGGATGCTCTTAGCAGAGCAAAGAAACCACCCTTGTAGCCTCCCCCATAACAAAAGACTGGACACACAAACATAGTATAAAATTATTGATGGTTAATTAAGGATCTGGGTTTGCCATACCACTAGCAAGGTAAAGGGGATGTCTAAATAAAGGTCAAAATTTTGAGATTAGGCATGGTGATTCAAGTGAGGAAATGGTCAAATAAGGGCAGTAGCAGTTTACAGCTCCAGGCTTTAAAGCTCACTTCTGCAGAAGTATGGGCTGTTAAGGTTGAGCCATTACTACTCAATAAAGCAGTGAGAAAAAGTGTCAAGTTCTAAAAGGGTGGAGTATGCCTGAAAATGTGCCACACAAGTTAATGAACAATATTCAAAGAGACACTCTAGAATGATGATTTCAATACTTGTTGTAGACTCAAGATTTCAAGGTCAACATAAACCACAATGGCTTTCTTTTAGAGATTGCAAAAAAGGAAAACCTATAGTTAAGTGTAGGTAATAATAACCAAGATGAGTTTACTGAAAGCAATGAAGACTGCGCAAAATGTGACACAATAGAACTACGAAAAAATTTAACTCCGCCAATAAGCAACACTGAAAAAAATGGCCATAATTACTCCTATTCCAAAACTTAAGGATTCATTTATAACTTCTTCTGTCCTCTCAGATGCATGTTGTATACCATTAATAAGTTCTTTTAGACTTCTTTCAGGCACTTGTCTTTGTGTCAGGCTTAAATGCATTTGCCATTTGTTATTGGTCTTTCCAAACTCTATCACAAGTGACGGGGAATGTAGGGGTACAAAGATTTTTGTGAGTTTTTTGCTAAAGGGAGGAATATTTTTCAAAACAACAACAAAAAATATTTACTTCCTATCTTTTCTCCACTTCTATTGACATAATCTATAGAAACAGGAGGAGT
Source organism: Promerops cafer (assembly GCA_013398275.1). Taxonomy (NCBI): domain Eukaryota; kingdom Metazoa; phylum Chordata; class Aves; order Passeriformes; family Nectariniidae; genus Promerops; species Promerops cafer. The sequence goes on from VZSE01001561.1 coordinate 2,406,496, forward strand.
ATAGATTTTTCAGGACACATAACTTGAGGAAAGCTGTGGTACCATGAGTACCATGTAAATGTGGATATTTTTTGTAAGAAACCTTCTGGAGAGACTGTAACTGACATGCTGGTTAAATCTAAATGTAGAAAAGGGCAATAGCAGGCAATGAGGTTAAGCAGAGATCTAAAGATTAGTGGAAGCAATAAACAGAAGGCTTTTAAAAATGAAAACAATATTGAGAGTCTGGGAAGGAGAAAGATGTAGGAACTTTAAAGTACAGAAAACAAAAAAAATGTATTGCAAATTGAGCTACAGATGATACTCTGGTATATATTTGTAAGTGATCAGAATGCTCATCTTAATGTAAATAACAATAAAAAGCTCAAGAACTGGTAGCTGATGAAGTAGGGATAATAAATATAGCTAGTTTCATAAAGTAATATGTTTGCTGAAGTAATTTTTGTATTTAGAAAAACAAATATATTTAGTAATAAAAGAGACCAGCTTGAACAGAATAGAGAAGGCTGATGCAGAATTATAATGTGGAACTGGTATTATAAAATACTATTGAAAAACAGTTTTATGATAAGTAAGGTTCAGAAGTTTGATATTTCACGGAAGATTTAAATGAGGGAAAATAAAGCTTAAAACATATTTATAGCTGTAGTTTCTGGTTTGGGTTGGAATTTTTGCTCTTAGGTTATCTTGAATTTGAGCAATTTTTAATTCAACAATTTAATATTCTTAAAAATACAGTTTATTCTAAATGAAAAACACATATAAGAGATGATGTTGCTTCAGAGTGCTTTTTTTGACTGCAGAACAAAATTTGCAGTCATTTATATAGTAGAATTTATTGCCTCTTTAATATCAGTATGCAAATGAGTTTTGCTCACAGAAGGAAGTATAAGAAAGAATAAAGAAGAAGAATAGGAGGGAACTTTTCTGTTCTGAAATGAGTAAGTGAACATTGATGCTAAATTAATGAGCTGATTAAGTGGGTTCATTATACTCTCTTTAAGAAAGCCAAGGAACCTTTTTTTTAGTAGATACAAATTGCAAAGTTGTTTTTTACATCAGCCCTCCTTTGGAAATAAATACGAGATATATTCACTAGTGTAAGTAAAAAACATTCTTCTGAATTTGATGCAAAACCAAAGTCAGGAAAAGCAGTGTTGCTGACCATCACACAGCACTGGCTAGACTGTTCCAAATTTCTGACCTTGAGTGATCAGCTTAGGGCCTACTTTTCAATGTGTCCCTTCCTAATACGAACAAGAGTGTCTGTATTGTAATAGCTTCATGACCTGACCTTTTCTGTGCATTCCTGCACACACACACACAGGGTGGATGATGTTTTAATATTCTGTAGAGAGGTATATTTAGATGATGTAAGTGTTCTTCAAATGTATAATAGGGATTGGGGCCACAATTTTTTTCTGTGAAAAAATGACCACTGAAGTAAAAGGCTCTTCATTTTTTTGATATAAAATCTAGTGTTCAATTTAAATCACAGCTGATAAATCTTTGTATTTATTTTAAAATACAATTAAAAATAGTATTAGTAGATTAGTAAAAAAAATTGGTAAATATTATTTATTTGTGTTGTATTCTCTAGCTTCTTATTATTTCATAATGCAAACTAGAAAAGAACTGCTAGTACAAAAATTAACATTCAGCCTTATAATGCGTAAAACCCCAAAACTTTTCTGTAGAAGTACCTTCTCTGATGAGTGGCTCAGAAGTTTGTACCATTTAGTTATTTATGCAGCTTATCAAGGGAATCCCTTTGGTTTGTTTCATGTTGAGGACCATCTCCAAATAAAATTCCCATGCAGTTTCACATTTGCTTAATGCAGGTACAATTACACATACTCAAATGGAATCAAGTTGTCTGTGTTTCTGGCTTAGTAAATATAGTGCAAAGTACCTTGTGCTCTTTACCATTTTGCATTCCATGGAGTTGTGCAAGACTTTCCACAAGAACTCATGTGCTGTGTTTCAAACCCAGCCAGCAACTGAGCTCCATGCAGATGCTTGTTTCCCTCCCCAGTACCACGGAGGAGAGAATCAGAAGAGTGAAAGTGAGAAGAATAGTGGGTTGAGATAAAGGCAATAGGGAAAGCAGAAGCCACATGTGCAAGGAAAGCAAAAACCAAGGAATTCATTCACGGCTTTCTGTGGGCAGGCAGGTGCTCAGCCATCCCTAGGAAAGCAGGACTCTGTCATGCGTGAAGGTGACTTGGGAAGACAAATATTGTCACTGTGAACCTTCTCCCCTTCCTCCTTTTTGACCACCCTTTACTTATTGATCATGTTGCCATGTGGTATAAAATATTTCTTTGGTCACCTGGCGTAAGCTGTCCCAGCTGTGTCCCCTCTCAGCTTCTTGTGCACCTGCAGTCCCCTCATTGGTGGGGTGGGGTGATAACCAGAAAAGGACTTGGTTCTATGGAAGCCCTGCTGAGCAGTAACAAAAATACCCCTTTATTATCAATACAGTTTCCAGCACTAATCCAAAACATAACTACTTACTATTTACTGTGAAGAAAATTAACTATATCCCATCTAAAACTAGCACACCATAGGTTAGGATCCTGGTGTGAGAACTAAAGACTTCTCTCTTGTAGCCACTTGTCCTACTTATACTTTAATATCTTTTCACACCAACTCTCAGAGGGCCATGCAAAATTTGCAAAATTTCCTAGTTTTGTGCTGGCCCTGAAAGCACAGTATCAATATTTAATTTCCCCAAATCAATTCACTTCTCTGCTTTGGACAACACAGTGTTTGATACTGGTTCATTCATGTTTAAAAGGCAATTCTTGTATCATTTTCTCACTTCAAGGAAGGTTACATAAGAGAGAAAAAAAAAAACTACATGAAGAAAAAATATTTGGTCAAAAGTGAAAACTTGAAAGCTGCATGTCATGTGTAGCAGAAAGAGATATCAAAGGAGTCAGGAATGGGAATCTAAAGGAAAAGGGAGAAAGAACATGGTGAAACACTGTTCCAAGGGCACCATGAGACACAGAAAAAAATCCCAGCAGAGCAAGGGTGAAGGCTTGAGAGGCATAAGAAATCAGCTTGGTTGAAATCAATGACTGAACTGAGAGACTTAGACATCCTAGTGTCTATTCAGAAAACCAGTTAACGATGTTAGTGGTGGCATTCTCATTAGTGACACAGGAGAATTTTACTTTTGAAACAACCTGTGTGTCACTGACATCCATTTATGTAGGTAGTATTTTTGTTGCAGATATATTATAGAGAAAGAAGATACTACCTTACCTTGATAGAACGGAATACTCCGGTAAAAAGATTTCAATCTGTTACAGACCATTTACTACATTAAACTGCACAATTACCAGAAATAATTAAGTAAAAAATTATGTAAGTAAATGAATGAAATAAATTATATATTTATTGATTTCTTTTTATTCTAATTTTTCACCAATCAAAACATATTTATCTCCCTTTGAAAGGTGAAATATAATGTGCAAGTGAATAAATTAATTTTTCTCCATTTCCCCCTGTTAATGTATAGCTCCCATCCACATTAAGAAAATGGAACCAACTCAAATATTCAGAGCACACTTTTAGACAAAAACTTTTGCTTGCTTAGCTCTTCAGTACAATGAGAAGAGACAAATAGGATAAAGTTGAAAGGATAAAAAATCCAAGTCTTGCCAACTGGTGTATATTCTGACTCCTTTGGCAGAAGGAGTCAAACCTAAGATGTCCAACAGGAAAAAGCCTAACACAGAATCACATGGAAAATTGAATTTTGAATAAATCGAAAGAAATCTTTCAGTACATCAGCCTCAAACACTGTTCAAAAAAAAATATTTTCTAAACAGTACGTTTGTTTTCCAACTGTCTATTAAAAAGAAAATACTTGCTTTGGGTGTGCATTGTACAATGCAGCAGCCTAAGATTTTTTTACTAGGAGACATATAGAACATATCTGTGGGCTCATAATGACTCCAGCATAAAGGAAAGTTGGTATGTTGATTTGGTCATCTTTCTGGAACTATTTTTTCTGAAATTATCAGCTACTTACTTTAACATTTCTAGGTAAAAATTTTTTTCTATCTCAGCTAAACAGTGAGGACCTTCTGAGGGGAAGAAAAACAATTTTTTTGTGAGCAAAGCTTTTTTCTGAAGAAGCTGGTAAGTAAGAGTCCATGTTAATGTGATGTGGGTAGGCGTGTGCCTGTCCACAGGCACGTACACATACATCCACTCACACAGACACACACAGAAATCATACAGAGATAAAACGTGTCTCTGCATGCCCATCTCTTACCAGCACTTCCTATTTTTTTCCAGTTTAAGTAAGCTTTTTAAATAATGTGTCTCTGTGACCCACTGAGTTTGCCAACATATAAAATTACAAATTTTTCATATTGAATCATGCAAAACTGAAGACACATTACTTGTAAACTTGAATATAATTATTAATTGGTCAAAATATTTAACCTTAAGTTTACTGAAAAAATACAAACATCTGTCATCTATGCTGTACTGCAAAGCCTTTCCAAAGGATTTTACAATTATACAATTTAGTTAACTGGCCCTGGTTTGAAAAATAAGTTAAAAAAGACTAACAAGGAATAATCATTTGGAAAGAAATTATTAGTCTATGATTGCATCAAAACCATTTAGATTTTCATGGGGTTCGACTTTAACGCATGATGTCTAACATATTTGAAAGTTTTTGTCTGGCTATTATATTGTGAGTTGTCTGACAAATTTCTTTGACAGTGAATTTTACTTTTATTATAAACCACATTTTTTAAAACCCCCTTATATTAAGGAATTAGGATTTTCATGTAAAATCTTAAAGAAGAGCAAATAAAGATCTAATAAATTCAAGGACTTTTAAGTCAATACTGAAGCTTTTGAATCATATAAAATTTTGGAATTTGGTGCAAATTATTTTTATGGTTCAGGAAATTATCTAACATATGTTGATGAACATTCAAGAAAAGATATGCTGCAACATCAGAAAACACAGAAAATACAAATCAAATATCAGAGAGATGTGAAGTCTTTTCAAAATCCACATAGGATACACAAATCTTTGCTTCAGGTCTTTCACCTGATGTCAGAAATAAAATACCTCAGAGAGCAGAAAATTAATTTTTATGGTTTTTAAAATCTAACTTGGAAAGGACCCACAAGAATCATTATTCCAACTCCTGGCCCTGCACAGGACACCCCAAGAGTCACACCATGTGCCCAAGAGCATTGTCCAAATGCTTCTTGAGCTCTGTCAGGCTGGTGCTGTGACCACTGCCCTGGGGAGCCTGTGCCAGTGCCCCACCACCCTCGGAGTGAAGAACCTTTCCATAATATCCAACTTAAGTCTCCCCGAAACAACTTAATTCCCTCAGGTCCTGTCTCTGGTCACCCCAGAGAAGAAATCGGTGCCTGCCCCTCCTCTTCCCCTCACAAGGAAGCTGTCACTGCAGTGAGGTCTCCCCTCAGTCTTCTCTTCTCCAGGCTGAACAGACCAAGTGACCTCAGCCACTCCTCATACGTCTTCATATCAGATAAGAGCTCTTCCATACTACTTCATTTCAGCTTTTTGGAAGATATCATCTGAACTGAAGGGTTTCCCAAATAGCTCCTGATCTCTGGAGTAGTAAAAAGTATGTGAAATTCTATGAAATATCCCTTCAAAATCCTTTTCCAAAAAATGGTTTGTTACTAATGCAATAAGCTCAATGTGGCATTTTATATAAACAAAAAAAAAGATCAGGCAAAAGGAAAAATAAAAATCCAAACATGTACTTTTTCTATTTTCGATCCCAAAACTTTTCTGCTCACCCTTAGGTAGGAAGATCAGCTCTCACCTATTTCATTTGCTTGTAGAAAACCCAAACATTTAGATAACCACTTTGAAGCCATGTTAATTTCTCCTAGGCAACTGTCTCAGTATTTCGCCTTTTATAATAAAACTATGAATTTACAAGTACTAAGAAAACATGGTCACACCTGTACATGCATGTGATATCTAGTTTCATAATCTGTCTTCTGTCTACTGGTTTTAGTTCTGTCCTGAAATTTTGCAAACTGCTTTAGTATTCTTTTGCCAGTCCTGAAATTACAAGATACTTGTACCAAAAAGTGGTTTGCAGAAAGGGTGAGGAGAGCAATCCTAGTCTTTATGTCAGTGAAAAAATAACACTCATTTCAGTTTCGTCAAAGTAAAAACAAAGTAAACAATATTTGGACATTAAATGGTATTTGGAATTAGATTGAGCAGTATCATTTTTATAAATTCATGGAGTTTATATCCAAAACAATTAATTGCATTTAAACCAGAATAAAGTTAAAAATTGCCTCTGGATAAGGACTTAAATCCATAGTAATCCAATCATAGGTGTACCAATGCAATTGAAAAAATAATTAAGAAAGAAACTAGGAAATATCAAAAAAAAACACAGTTCCGTTTTTGTTGTTTTTCTTTCTTTAATGTTTCCTAATGTCCCAAAGCTAAAAAAATGTTGATAGTACTCTCAAGGACATTGTAACAGGAAGGCTTCAGAAAGGTGACTCCAAAAAGGGAGGATTTTAATATTATTTAATCTGAAAAACTAGGATAAATTGAGCTTATCCCAATTTGTAAAATCATTTTAAATCTGATGCACTGGAAGAGGATAATTTAATTTCAAGAGGTCAGGAGTTTGCCTAGATATGTACACTCTGTGTGTATTTAATAGGTGACAAAGTTTACATCAAAGGAAATTTGTCCTTGTAAATTGTAGGATATTTTCAAATACCCATGATAAAAACCAGGGCTGAACACACAGTTTTAGGTGTGGTTTTGCAAAACTCATACAGAGGACTAATTCATAGTGTGGTTTAGATTGGTCCAAAATATCTTCTCTTTTTCTTCAGTTGCATGTAATTGAAGTGCAGATCTCAGGCAGCTTCTTGTATGAGGTATTTGAGTAAAAGGTTTGACCTGAGAAGTGAGCTGTTTTTAGGGATGACTTCTAGACTACAGTTACTGTCAAGACAAAATGTTATGTAATCTCTTTCTTGACATGTTCAAAATATATTCATCCTTTAAAGAAGTGTAACAGCTGCTGTTTTCAAGATGTCAGCAAAAACTAAGATTCAAAGGGTCAGCCAACAATTGAGCTTGACACATTTTATTTACAGCTGCTGCAGCAAAATGGAGGGAAACCCAAGTGAATCTAAGAGGTTGAATACCTGACAATAAATGAATTTTTTAGTTGATCCAAGACTGAGCTTGTTTCAGATTTGCTTATGATTGGTTTTGATTAATCTCTGCTACCTTTCATAAACTTGTACTCAAAGGTACAGATGAAAAGAAGACAGGCTTTTGAGATGGTGCTCCTTTCTGCTTTTAGACTGAAAAAATTCATCAGTATCATTTTTCTCAAATATTTATCTTCTATAAAAAGGGAGAGGGAGGAAACTAGGGCATTGTTTTTAATCAAGCAGAAGCTTTATTATATTCCCTGAGGTAACAGAGGTCTGGTTTTCATCCTGCATTTTCCTATATAAGGCACTTTCTATATTTCCAGGTTTACTTTTTTCTTCTGTTGATACTTAATCCTTCAAAATTGGGGTAGAAATTCAAGATCTGAACACAGGTGTTAAGAAATGGAAATGCCAATATGTGTTTTTATTCAATTTGCTTTCCAGACAGACCCTATAGAAAGTTCTGTCAGAGACAATAAATTTAACTTATTTTATCATATTTTTTCTTCAAGTGCCCCTTCCCTTGCCTGCAATAAATAGCAGATTCTTTGCTTGCAGCAGCTTCTACCACACCAAAAGTTAATCAAAAAACATATGTTACCTGTGCTGTCATAAACAACAGAAAGACTATGAGAGCCTTTCTACTTTCTGTGCTGTCAGGCATAGGTTTATATGAGATAGACAGGATGTTGCTTAAACTTGCTACAGGCATTTTATCCCAACAGCTCTCATCTGTTTCCAGTGAACCATTTTATCAAGGTACTATTTCACTGGAGTGTGAAGTGGCAAAAGTTATCCTCCAACAAGCTCTTCAGTTGTGTCATTTATGTTTAAGCTTTTATCATTGTTGTTTTATTTTATGCATAATTACAAGTTAAAATATCTAATATTTACATGGAAGTTTTATAATTTGTTCCCTACAAAGTTATGAAAATCATTGTCTTGATGAGGGAAGCTTGTCTTGATGGAATTACCCAGATTTAAAATTCTGAGCGATTCACATCTAAATGCGAACTGCCTACTAAAGAAGAGAGTGAATTTCCAGAAAATATGTGATTTATTTGCTGTTTAATGCATAACAGACTTTTAAAAAACATGTTTCTGTTATTTACTGGACCAGAGGAGTTCTGAGCAATAAGCACTTTCTCCATTTGAAATGCTGCTTTTTGAACGTAGAGAAGTGCAGATGTGCAAGGATCAGAAGCAAGCCACACAAACATGTAAATTCTTTTTCTAGTCCATACCAAAACCCCCTGTGCTCTAGTTTACTTACATAATGTTTCCTTTTCAATTACTATGCAGTCAAGAAAAGCCAGTCATAAATATATTCACACACACAGTAGTATGTGACTTTACTCATGAACAGAAAAACTACATGCCTTTCTTCTGACAAAGCTGTCTTCTGACACTTCCTGTTGTGAGAATGAAAAAAATGGTGCAATCAATTGACAGAAAAATCTTCTACAATGCTTTTGAAAAAATTTTTCAATTACAAGAGGAAAATCATAAATACTCTTTCTCTCAGCAGGCTGGAATTCTCATGTTCGATACTGGGTTGTTATTTTGTTTTTAAATACTAATTCTATTAGACTCAACAAAGCTTATATCTCTTCCTAATGCATATCCTGTTAAAGTGTGTACAGTGACAGTGGAGCCCAGCACACAGATGGCATTTCAGCAAGTAGATATTCACTGTGCATAAGTAGATGGTGCAGACTGCCAAAAGTGTGGGTCAAGTCATATTGGAGCCTGAATCTCTGGGGAGATAATGCTCCTTATCAATGAGACATCATGAATGCCCCGTGGAAAGACGGGGAAAAAGCCATGACATCTACCTAAAATATCATGGGAAGGAAGTTAATATCCATAAACTCTCTATACATGAGGCTCTTAAAGAGAGTGATCTGAAGCATGTTCTGGATTTACTTCATGTTGAAATATAAGTCAAAAGGCAAGTAGCCTCCTGGTCTAGACATAACTACTGCTTATCAACATAAAGAGCTATAAACTTTGTTGAACTGTATTTGTTTCACAGAAGTAAGAAAATCTAAGTGAAAACTGTCTAATCTATTTTGGAAAATCCATCTTCTTTCATGTTAGCCAGAACATGTTACCTGTCCCCTTGAATAAATACTATTTTAAAGGAGTCCTTATTTTCCATGCTATCATATGCTTTTTAAGTGGAACAGCTAGTGAAACTTTGAAAGTGGAACACAGTGGAGCTGAGCTGAATAATAAACTAAAATTTGCTTCTAGCCAAAAAAAGTTTAAATTCTTTTTTCTTCTTTTTTCTGCTAAGCTTCCATGTCTTTACTTCCTTGCAGTTCCCAAAGGACAGAAGATAATAGCCTTCAACACAGACACTGCAGAATGGGTAAGATGTCTGTAATGTATAATTCAGCTTGACTTCTCCAGTCTGTAGTATAAGAAAGGGTACTGTTATCACCTTTTACCAGGAGCTAGAATTCATTTATTGGTTGCATCTCCTTTTTTTTCATCCTGTGTGTGTTAATCTGCATGGGAGAAAACATCGAAGGGAATGATGAATAGACTGAACTCTCCAGGGAATAAGGATTATTTATGAAGTTACTTCAGTTCAGTGAACAGTGTAATTCATGTCAAAGTGTGTGACTTAAGCCCAGTGAATTACAGACTTCACTCCAGGAGAGGATTTGAAACCTGGAGTTCAAAGGGAAGCTGTGACAAGGCAGTGTTTAAAGTACATTTTCTAACAAACCTTTTCTACAACGTGCCTAAAGAAGCCACAACTCCAAAACTGTGCAGCTTTTGGATCACAGATATTATTTACTCTTTGCAACTATTTCACCATGTCACACAACTAGCTTTGAAGTGACAGGCAAGCTCATTTTTGCTCATTAACAAAATGGAATTTTAAAATGCTTACAATTGAAGTGTCTGTGTGAAAAATTACTATAGATAACATTCTGCAGAGGGTGTTAGCAGATTCTCTTGTCTATGTGCTATTTTAGGATCAAAGATAGCATTTTATGGAAAAAATTATCAACTTTGAGCATCACCCTGTTTGTTTATCACTTCCTGTTTGTTTTCAGACCATATCTGTCACATCAACGCAATGGTGCTAGCAGGAACTCTTTTGGTCATGATTCAAATCATTCAGTTCTATTTCTGTTACTCATTCAACTGCTGCCCTACAACAAAATGTGTTCTGCTCCTCTATATTTTGTATGCTGCAAAGACAGGTAAGGTTCACAAAATATTTAAGTTGCCATCGAGTATTTGTATATATTCAGTGGATTTCATTTTCATGAGGATGTCACCCCAAAAGTATTAAGGAAAAATAAATGAAACCAGCAGGAAAGAGATTAATGGTAAAGACATGTCTTGTTAATAAAATGTGCTGCTATGAGTGACTCTGAGTTGCCTGGTGGATTTCTTTACCTGGATTAAAAAGACATATGGGCAAGTTAACAGAAAAAAATATAGGACATTGAAGACTGTGTCATTCTTCTTAGTTCCTTCAGATCCTACGTTAGAAAGTTGCAGTGGTGGTCTATATATAACTTCTGAGCATCTCCCAGTCATCCAAGCCAGGCAGGATTTTTAAAGGCAATCATCAAATATTCTACACATAGAACTCTGGTGTAGGTATCCTGAATGGAACTGGGCTTCCTACCCTGTACCCTATTTTCCCCAGGCTCTTGACATGTAAGCCATTCAGAACTAGAATGCTGAAACTAAACCCTATTTTTTCCAGGCAGCTTCCTCCCTTCAAATATTTCTTTTCCCTTCATTATTTTAATTAATTTTTATCAAGGCTTTCCTTTTTGAAGGGGTGACGGGAAGGGCTATTTAGCTTTCCACCCCTGTTTCTTTGTATTTTCAGTCTTCTGTCTTTTACCCAGGCTCTGCCACCTGAGGCTGGGGCACATGGTGGCCTCTGAGCACCAGTCGCTGGGGCAGAGCCTGAAGCTCTCTCCCACGTTCGTGAGTTGGCTGATTGCATCAGGGTGGCTGTCAGAGCATGGACAGAAGGTGGGTGGTTTTCAAGGATCTCTTCTCTATGAAAATATGGCTGCAAGAGCACAGTCACCCTGAGGACTGGGGGGTCTGGGACACATAATATTTTTATTATTTTTTTCAGTATGGACCAGCAAGAAGCAGAGGAAAAATCATGCAGTTGAAAAAAACAGATAAATCCTTGACACAGCATATTTAAGACAACTCTCTAACTGTAAAAGTTTTTCAATAACGCACTGATGTTCTCATTCTTGATATAGGCCAGCATGAAGTTTCAAATCTGTAAAAGTGATTTTTTTATTTCTCTTTCTCTTCAAATTCTCTTCTGCTATAGGACACTCAGAAAGCAGAAATCTAAACAGCAGAGCATACAAAGATCTCTTGTTACTGCTCTTACTTGATAAGGAATTCATTCTGTTAATTTATCTCTGTTCCCTTCTCTAACCTGCTTCTTTGTTGCACTCACCTGCTTAGGGTTTGTAATCCCAGTGGCATTCTATTAGATTTTTCCCACTGGTCTACATGGGTATGCCCTACAAATTCCTCAGAAATAATATAACATTATTTCTTGTTAATTAATACCCACATCTCAATGCGTGTTTAAACCAGATGACAGAGTGCTGGTGTTTTGTCACATTGAACATCATTAGGAGTCTTCAAACATTTAAAACAGAAACAGAGGAAGTCTCAGATTATGGATAAAACTCCAGAATTTCTGTAAAAACATAGAACCATATAATTGATAAGATTGGAAAAGACCTCCTAGATCATCAAATGCCCCTACTAATCTAGCACCACTGTGTTCACCACAAAACCATGTCCCTAAGTGTCACATCTACATGTCTTTTAAATACCTCCAAGAATGGTGATTCTGCCACTTCCCTCGGAAGCCTGTTCCAGTGCCTGACCACATTTTCCCTGAAGAAGTTTTTTTCTCATATACAACATAAAACTCCCCTGGCACAACTTATTTTATCTCATTCTGACACTTGTTACTTGGGAGAAGAGACCAACCCCCACCTCCTACATCCTCTTTTCAGGTAGTTAGAGGAACAATAATGTCCCCCCTGAGCCTCATTTTGTCCAGGTTAAACACTCCAAGCTCCCTCAGCTGCTCCTTATATGACCTGTGCTCCAGACCCTTTTGCAGCTCTGCTGCCCTACTCTAGACACACTCCAGCATTTCAGTGTTTATTTTTTTGAGGGACCCAGAACTGGACACAGGATTGGAGGTGTGGCCTCACCAGTGCCAAGTACAGGGGTCAGTCACCTTCCTGGTCCTGCTGCCCACACTATTTCTGTACAAGCCAGAATGTAACAGGCTTTCTTGGCCACCTGGGCACACGGTAGCTCATGTTCAGCTGGCTGTCAACCAACAATTCCAGGTTCTTTGTCCACTGGGCAGCTTTCTGGCCCTGTACCCCAAGACAGTAGAGCTGCCTGGAGTTTTTGTGACCCAAGTGCACTTGGTTTTGTTGAGCACTATAACTATAGCCTTGGCCAGATCCCTCTGCAGAGCCTTCCTGCCCTCCAGCAGATCAACACTCCCACCCAACTTGGTGTCATCTGCAAACTGACTGAGGGTGTGCTTGATCCCCTCATCCAGATCATTGATAAAAATATTAAACAGGACTGGCCCCAATACTGAGCCCTTGGGAACTACACTTCTGAGTGGTCACTATTTGGACTTAACTTATTCACCACCAGTTTCTGGCCCAGCCACCCATTTTTTTACCCAGCCAAGAGTGCGCCCATCCAAACCATGAGCAGTCAGTTTGTCCAGGAGAAGACTGTGGGAGACACTGTCAAAGGCTTTACTAAAGCCCGGGAAGGCAACATCCACAGTATTTCCATCATCCACTAAGCAGGTCTCCTTGTCATAGCTGAAGATCATGTTTGAGCAGGACCTGCCTTTCATGAAGCCATGCTGGCTGGGCCTGATTCACTGGTTGCCCTGTATGTGCAGCATGTTGGCCCTCAGGATGACCTGTTTCATGACCTTCCCTGGCACTGAGACTGACAGGCCTGTAGCTCCCTGTATCCTCCTTCCAGCCTTTTGTGTAGATTGGCATCACGTGCGATAACCTCCAGTCAACTGTGACTTCCCCAGCTATGCAGGGCTGCAGGTAGATGATGGAGGGTGCCTCAGGGAGCACTTCTGCCACCTCCTTTGATACCCCCGGGTGGATTCCATCTGGCCCATAGACTTGTGCATGTGTGGTATAACAGGTTCTGAGCATTTCCCCTTGGATTCTGGGAGCTTTATTCTGCCTCCTGTCTCTGTCTTCCAGCACAGGGGATTGGGTACCTGGAGAACAGGTAGCAGAAGGGATTTTTATCTGACATGCATTTCTTCATTTTCATGAAACTGATATATAAGTAGCATACCAAAAATAGCAGCATCTTATAATTTTTGCTGGAAATTAAATTTCTAACAGAGATTGAGAAATTAATTCTTGAATTGAAAGCAGAGGATGATTGTTAGGAATCACTAATAATGAAAAAAATTCAGATACCATAAGCTTTATTTAATCTTTTCTACATAATAAGATGCTGACAGAAATACTGTATTCATTGTCTAGTAAGTACTGCTCTAATTTCTTTATTTTTCTATAACTGCTAGCCATGCAAAAATAAATCCAAAGATTGTTCAATGCCTTTTGGGCAGACAGGCATAATAAGCACTTTTTTAAGATGCGCAACTTACTGCAATCTGTGTTTTGAATAACAAAATAAAACCTTAAAATGTAATAATTTTTTCAACCGCTTGTAGAGTGTGTAAAAAAGTGTTAAGCCACGAGGCAAAATTCAGATATCCATTGAAACAAGGACTACCAAAATGCTATAACTTCTTGTTTTTCTAGTATTAAAACTAGAATCTGTTCTCTGGTCTGAAGCCTCTACATGAAGAATGCTTCAAGTCCTTCACAGGGACATTACATGATCTGTCTTCCATCAGAGCTGAACTCAGGGATTTTTAGTGTCAACAAATTAAAGCAAATGTCATGCAACTGTCTCACCTAACAGCCGAGTTCAACAGGGAGCCCAGCAAGCTCACTTCAGCTGAAATAAGCTCAAGCTCAGTTTCAGATACACAAACAGGAAGAAAAGCAAGGTCAAGCAACAAAACACTGAATGATTCAGAGTCTTGAGACAAATGCCTAATGATGCTGATATACATGTATTTCTTCAACAACACAAGGAATAACTGTAACTCACACAATTCAGTCCCAGTACATCAGGATCTGTGTTCATTGAAGGAAAAGTTGATAAATCTAAACAATAAGATGGACTGGCTATTTTTTTTCTTTTTCCTTTTAAAGTTGGGTTTCTGTTATATTGTGTCAAACTGTGACAACCAACATAATTCCATCTGTTTCTGTTCATCACTATGTAGACAAACATGAAAAACTGAGGGTATTGGACACCTTGTTTCTATTGATTAACTATACTATTTAGTTCTTTACTATTCTAAGCATGGCTAAAGATGATTTTTAGAGGATAAGTTAACAGATTTTATTAAGTTTGCTGCAGTGTTTTAAGAGTTTATTTTGTGCAAACTGGTGGTAGAAATCTTAAAACTGTTGATTCTGTGAACAAGGAGAAGACAGAATATAGCTACCCTACAAAACACTAATAGTAACCTGCATCTGCTGGGCACTGAATTTTCATATAAAGTTAGGAACATGTAACTGAGAATGAAAATACCTGATAGTTAAGTTCTGACATTGTGGAACTGGTACTCCTGAAAAAATTGCTTTGGGTGATATTTTCAAAATACTGCGCCTATGGTTAAAATTTCCAAAAGACTTTATGCATTTTTGAAAAGTAATTTACATTTGAAAAATTAAATGGAATTTAAGATCTCATTGCAATTCAGTGATACATAAGCTCTTCCGTTAACTGTGCATAAAAAAGAAATATGAGGTTTTGAGTTAAGTAGACAATTTTTGAAATTTTACATTTAATATAAACCCAAACCAAAAGACCAAATATATTTTTGTTTAGGAGTATTACTATTGAACTATACTATAGAAAAACACACTTGACCACTAGTTTTTAAGATATTGCCTTCTGTCCCCCTCCCCTGAGTTCATCCATCTATAATTTTGAGAAATACAATACATGCATAACATGCCATGTATTGATATCTAGAAATCTAAGTATGAAGATGTAACTAAAATACTATATGCTTATTTCATTCATATATTATTTGCAGTAATTCCTTACAAAGCAAAGATTTGTCCTGTAATGTGATCTGATGTGACCATTAAATCATGGATAAAGCATTAATAATTCATTTTGTATTAAAATGGTAACTTTTCAGCTCCTATTTATACTCTCTGAAATGTTTTTTAAAGTATTTCTTTATCCGAATACTCAAGAGACAAGTTATTAAGCACCAAAAAATTTTTTGTCTCTTCCACCTTTTATGTGAAATAAAACATGTTTCTGCTGATGTGTTAAAGAACCCCAAGATGTTTTATTTTCTGTTCAGATGCCCAATTATGGTATTTTGCAAGTTTCAAAATACAGGAAATGAGAAGTGATATCTCCGGGGTTTTTTTTTTTTTCAGGTAAGCTGTTTTAAAATAATCTAAATAACATTGCAACTCCTGAGACTCTTCTGGTTAAGTTAAAATAAGAAATTCAGGAGGTAGTTTCAGTATCTTCTGCCTATGGTGGGAAACTGCTTCTCTGGCAAGACAGTACTTCCTGTCCATTGCCCTAGAAGGATCAAACATAAAATCCCACATAAGACAGAACATCTGTTTATCCCCACAATCCCTTCCCCATTCATTCATCCATGCAGGCTGGATGTATATCCATTCTGAGCTTTCTTTCACCCATCAGGAAGGAATTGTGGAAAGCTGTTACTACAACCTGTTGAGCTCCATGCATGACACTCTACAGCCACTGCAAAGCACATGCCTGTCTGGAGTACTGCTTTCTGCCCTGGTATTAACTGTCACTATAAATAGATACTTCTGGGAAAATTTGCTCTTACACAACACTGGATAGCAGCAGAATTTAAGGGGAGCATAAATGCTGACTGAGTAAGATATTCTCTAGTAGCATCTGACAGATAGTTTGATCTTTGTTCATTAGTGGCAGTATTAAATTTGTCTAAATAGAGCCTTTCCTAATAAGCTTTAGTGACAAAAAGGAGTCTTCTAAACCACATCATCCGAATTGGCTTCAGGGAGAGATGCCAAACTAGACTCAAGGTACCATGTAAAATATTCTACTGTAACTCATCTTCTGCTATTGTAATTCAGGTTCCTCCTAAGCTTATTAATTCAGAAGGCGTCCTAATGATAATATAATCCTCTTATGTTTGTAGTGTTTTTCTTTTGCAAGAAGTAGGGTAGAACTGCCAATGTGCTGTCTAATGAGTCATTAAATTAATTTCTAAATAGTGAGAAAAAGAGGCCACACAGGCATAATTTAGGATTTTGCTTCAACAGTTTAAGAGGATTTCTTGCCTGCTTAGATTTGGCCAAATAGTCTTTGAGAATCTTGATTTGTGAAAGATCAAGTAATTTTGCTTCTCATTATGAAGATTTAACTGAGCTTATAATCCTAAAAGAAACTGGTCTTAGAGAACACACTACAGCAAACACAAACATTTTAGTCATGGCTGACACATCAAGTGATGTACCAGTAACTCCTGTCCTCATAAACTGTCATTGATTAGTCCTGATCAAACACTTGTTTTGTTTTGCCAGTGAGTTATCACATTCATATTTAATAAAGGACTTCCATTTCTGCTTAAATTTCACCTAAGACAACATGAGTTACACATTTATGCTAAGATAAGGATGTATTTTAATGATTTTTTAAAGTGGTCAGAAACTGTGGTCAACAAAATGGATATGTATAGCTGTATTGACCTATTTTTTTACCTTTATTTTCCTTCTTTTCCTTTATCAAAATATTATTTCTCCTGGAAAAACAAAATAATTATATCACTGTTGTCCTTACTTCTTTAATCGTCATGCATATATAATAAGAATTATTAATATTATTAAGATTTAAAAATATTTTATCAGTTTTTAAGCATCCACTATTTTATAGCAAATTTTTTAAATGCAGAAATTGGAAATAAATATTCTTGTATTTACAAGCTATATCTTCTGAAAACCGCTGGATTACATTTGTTTACCTTTTTTTATAGAAAAGGAAGCAAAATAAAATTTGTCAGAGTACTGGATTTATACAATACATGAATTCTATCTAGACATTGAAAACAGTAAACATAGCCAAGAATGTAGAGTGCCATCATGAAACTTGTCATGCTGAAATTACTGTTCCATTATTCATTCATTATATTTTATTGTATTTACCGTGTTCCTAAGTTAATTTTTTTGTGTATGTTACCATTCACTTTCAAATGTTTTTGAGACCGGCGCTTCCTATATAGAGCATGTAGTGCATATAGTGTTTGACACTTCATTAAACACCTAAAGGCATTCTGAATCAAAATCTGTAACCATGTAATCATTTTTAAATGAAGAAAACAACTTATTAGCATTCCCATTCATTAGTCACTAGATAGTTTCTGTGTATCCTCCACCTCTGCAGTAGGGACTGGGATCATTTGGGTCAAGCTTCCAAATGGTCAATTTCCAAAAATACATGCTTCAAGAGTTGTTAACAGTTTCAACCCTTCACCATAAAAGTCCCACATGAAGACTGACCCATTTGATGCATCAGCTATTTTTATATATTTATTTCCAGGCTCCACAGTCACAGTGATCTCTGATTTCTGCAGCATTCTTACTTTAACCAGACTTCGGAGCAGCCGTCTTGCCAGTGTTATCAACTGTTTGCTACATATTGCATGCTTTTGGGAAAAGACCAATAATGGCTGAGCATCAGAGGTGGAATCATTTCTGATGGCCACCTTGGGTTTTCTGGTGGCTAAAAATAAGGTGTTTCTCTAGTGAGTTAGGGAAAGTAAATATCAAGAGATCAGATGTGATATAATTAGCTTGAGCTTATTCAAAAAAAGTTAATTGAATAATAGACATAATTAATAGACAACTTTCGTTGCATTCGTTGCAGCCATGCATTGTAAAACTTAAGGAGTTCTGCCAGTGGTTTAAAAGGGATACTAAAAATAATATCTTTTGGAGAAAAATCAGATAATCCTCCCATTTGTATCAGAGAATGATCACTTGCTTTTTCTTTCTTGAAAATATGGATCTGAATATGGAAGAACACAAAATCTTACCATGCTTACATCAGTTGGTGCCTTTTGAACTGCCCTGTTTAAATCCTAAGCTTCTTGAGATTTGAACTGCTTCTCATTTTTATTTTACTCAGGATCACCATAGGTCAGTGAGAAGTATCTGTTGTATATCTGTTTGCAGCAGTTTATGATAACTACTCTCAGAGAGCTTCAGAGTAAAATAAAAACAATTATAAAACATTAGCAAAGTTTAGTCATAACATCGAGAAAACAAACTGCGTAGCTCAGTTAAAACAATTCCACTCTTAAATTCAAGATTTGGTTGGCAAGCAAACCTTACAATCTTCATAGTGAAACCTGAAAATCATAAATGCAACTAGAACACTCATCAGACAACATTTTGCATTTAATTGCTTGCTAGTTGAAACTAATTGCAACTCAAAACCCAGAGATTTACTTAAGAGGCTAAATTGGAAAATATGTACAAACAGATACTGTGGGGACTATTCCAAAACAGCATAAATCTGGAAAATTGTGACTTCTCACTAAATGGATTCATTTGCTATGGTGATACAGTACAAGCAGAGACGAGTAGCAAAGGGAGGACGTGGCAAGTATGTGTTTCAGTGGTAATAACTTAATAAGTGACTCTAAGGATCTGTATCTTTTGGGTGTTAGAGAGAGCCTCTCATTCCCAAAAGTCTTCTTACAGAACTTTTACACAAACACCGTTCACATGTTGTGATCCCTATTTACTTAATTTCTAAAATCTTTATTTTATTATCTTTATAAAAACTCAATTAAAGGAACAACATCACTTACCATAGAGACCCTGCCTGGACCTCTCCACTACAGGATATCAAGTCCCAGACTGATGTTCTATAAATGTTTTCCGAATGGTCAGGACACACAGCCTAGAAACTGTGCTGAAATTAAGCATGCTTGTTATGTGTTTCATGTAACCTCTTGAGAGCTGCTTAAACATGGATATTGTTCCTGAAAGAATTTAAGTATTAATTTTAAAATGCAAGTGGATTGAAAAGAGGGCATAAGGGGCATACTCCATACAGTGCAAAGATTCCTGAACCAATAAGCAGGGCTTGTTGGTTCTGTTAAACAGAAGTGTACACTTAGACTATGCCTGGGTCCAGAGCCAGACTAAGTTCTGAATTCTAACTCAGATTTTTCTCATACCACCCCCCACAAGAAGCTTTAACTAGCAAACTCTTGTTGGACTCAGAGAACTTGTATGCTTTCTTTGAAACTAGGCCACTGTTCAGGATTTAGTAGAAAAGGAAAAAGTGATCCACCATCTGCAAAATATGCAACCAAACTCCTCATCTCATGAGGAGGGCTTCAGACCTGTCAGATATTTGTATGAATGGCATCAACAATGGATTAACTACTGCTAGAGGTAACTAGGCATTGTCCCATGCTGCATAGCTGATATTATCATAGGAAATAAATCGATAGCCATGACCTACTAGATTGCAAGCTATTCAGGCTTCAATTAGCATTAGTATTATTTTCTGCAGATTCCACAGTTCATTAGCAAGACTTGACAGTCCTGACAGCTGGTGCTTTGGAGCACTGCTGTATAGCATTCTTCAGTGACCTTGATGAACCTTTTAAATCACTTTAGCTCTGTTTTGGAGAACAGATTGTGCATGCTGAATTTATAACCTGCACTGCTACTGAGGCAGCTTTCTTGGCCAGCTTCTGTCTCCCAATTTCTGAACATCTGCTATGCAGAAAATCTAAGTCATCACCTGAATACTGGATGAACTTACAGGTAGCCAAGTTCATAAGGACATAATTTGCTTCATTTCCATATAATATACTGGGGATAGTATGCATTTTTTAAATTCCTATTGTACTGTGCTTTACAAAATGAAATTACTGCAAGTGAGCTTTTCATCATGTAAATATACCAGCACAGTCAGCAATGCCTGAAACTCCTACAGAAGTATTTACTGTCATGCCCTAGAAAAAATGAACTTTGGTTCCTTTACAGTCTTAGTTTTTTGTTTAATTTCACTGTTGTTGTTTTCTTGCCAGCTAGCAGCAGCCTTCTCCATAATCCTGCATTCTCTTGTGAGTCAGAACCAATTTGGTCTGTCACTATAGATTTAGGATTTTTGGACAATTGCCCAGACACTCAGCAGAGTCACTTTTCTCCTTTGTCTTTCCAGTCAGTATGTACTAAGTGCTCGTAAGTCACATTAACTAGAATAGAGGCAAAGCAACAAATTGAACAAATAAGTATAATCACTGCAGGGAGAGCAGAGACCTGTTTATAATTGCTTGGTTTGCTGAGTACATGGATGTTAACATGACTCACTCAAGGGCAATTATTTTGTAGCTTCTGACAGGTGTGATATGGTATTGTTGATTTTGGCAGATATCTCTAGTACAAATGCTCTAGTCGACCTTGAAAAATCTGGTGTCAGCAGTCACTACCATGGCCCTCATGTTGATCCTTCTCTTCTATGAGAAATGAAACTTTAATACTTTTCATCAATATTTAAAAAAAAATATTCCTGGTTTACCTTATTTCTTTGATTTTTTTTTTGTTTCTATCACTCCCATAATCATAGCATCGTTAAGGCTGATAAAGACCTTTAAGATCATCAAGTCCAGCTGCCAAAATAATATCACCACTATGCTCACCATTAAATCATGTCCTCAAATACATATTAAGATATTTTTTAAATACTTCCAGGGAGAGTCACCCACAACTTCCCTGGGCAGTTGCTTTACAACTTATTCCATGAAAAAAATTTCCTTAGCATGTAATTCATATCTCTCCTGGTATAATATGCCACTCCTTTTCAATATTTCCTACAGATAATAGTGTTCTTCTCCCCTTTTTGTGCACAAATGTTAACAGATACTTAAGAATTATCTTTATTCCTAGCAACTCAGGTCTTTGGGGTGAAACTTTCATTTCTCTTCAGCTAGTGTCTCAGTATTTCCCCATGGAGTTTCCACAGTATCTGGGAGCAGTGGTTGCTCATGGTTATTGCATTGGGCCATTTCCATTCTCTAATTATCAAGCTCTGGCAACTTGTAATCCACGAAGTTTTGCTGACTTGCCATGAGGATAGTGATTTGAATGCCAAGAGTATTTTAAAATTACCTGTTTGGATAAAAATAAGTATTTAGCCCACCTCAAAAATCAAGCACTTTAAATGTATCTGGTTTTGATACAAAAGTGTAATCTTTTTAAAGTTTAACTTGGCTTCTGTACACAGTCATTTCAGGAAAATTCAATTAATTAAACATTACTGAAAATGTCCTTAAATGGGGACATAATTTCAGCTGAAATGAATTCATTTTTCTTACAGAGAGATGTTTAAGGAATATTTTTTTTTCTTTGCCAAGCTGTGATACTTATTGACCTTCAGGTGAGTGTAAAGCAGACTGCAGTTATCACTGCAGTCTTGTCCTAAAGTTTAAGGTCCCAGAATTTAAAAGAACACAAGTGATACGGAATAACCAAATACCTTTTGTGCTCTAATTATGAACACACACTGATTAGAACTCCTAGGCAAAATCAAAGACTGATTTCTTCCCTAGTATTTAAAGTGTACTATGATTAGGAACATTCTAATACACAGTAAAAAGTAATTATCAAAATATACATTGGAAGCTTTAGCAAAGACAGTGAAACTATTCCCCACATTGCAAGAAAATGCACAAGAAACTTCTACTGTCCAGAGAATGTTGCAAAGTGACTTAAGTGAAATTCTTGCCTTACACAGCAGTCTTTCATAGCATGCTATAGCTAGTAATCTACCCAGGATCAGAGCCAAAGAGGGATTAACCCATCACAGAAAGACATTCTATTTTCGGCAGCAGGCATAAATGCCTAGTGACTGAACAGACTGAGCTTTGTGCAATATGCCACTGCAGCTTGCTGCTTGGTGAAAAAGGGTACTATAATTTATCTTAGGCTCGGGATACTGTGTTGATGTATCACACCTGTTAAATTCATGTTAGCACAGTAAACTGGTAAATCAGATACATCTTCCAAAATCCTTCTTTGGTGACTCTTGCAGTTTAGAAAACACAGCTACATCTCAACAGCAGAATCAGATTCTTCCTACCATCTCAGAAGGTCCCTACATCTAGAAGAGAGGTGGCCAGCTGATCAAGTTTTTTATTCCGTTATTAAACTGACTGTTGAACCATTTAGTGCAAGTGAACTTAGTCCCCAGAGAAATATGCTTTAGTCCTTGAACTAGAATTCATAAATCTGATACAGGGATTGGAAAAACATTTCTGTGTAAGGGACATGTGTGTGCTCTTTTGAGCTATTATCCATGGCTTCACAGATCACAGCATGTGTCCATGTACTGTAAGACTGCAGTTATTTCTCTGGAGTGTTCCACACCTGGCTGTGACAAGGTGTCTGACATAACACTGCAGTGGTTCAAAAAAACTACCCAACAATCAAGAGAAAGGCTCACATTTGGGTGGGAAATATTACAACTCTAATATTTTAGCTATGTTATCATAGAAGAATTTCTGATCAGCATTTCCCAGATGACAGACCAGGGAATATAACTGATAGATCCAGAAGCCATCTTGAGAATAAAGTATTTAATGTTACTTTGTATAATGCACATAAAGCCCTTTTAATTTAGTCTGGTAGTTCTTTGCTATTATTGATTTTAAAGCACAATGAAAAGTATTCTCTGGAATTGATGGGTCAGTGAAGATATCTGCCTAATGTAGGTTTTGTGAAAGCAGCTCACAATTTAAATAAGCCAAGAACTTGTCCTTTATCTAGCTTTGTTCATCATTAAAATGTTTCTGAAAATCATATACACTTATTTTCATATGTTTTAAAGTACTACTTAATAAATTAGATGTATTTTCTCATTTTGTGCAGTAGAAAATGATTAGCTATTTCCTATTCTGCTATATTTTCATAAATGGTTGTGTGATACTGTCTTATTCAAGGCACATCAATTGATCTCTTTTCTGAACATGCAGTTATTTACCTCCATTTGTCCAACGTCCATAACTCTTCACAAATATTATTCATATTCATTTTTATTACTGTGGAAACTGGTATTTCTGTGAGACACATAAATATCAGAATTCTGCACTAATTTGGATTCCCAACTGCAAGTCCTTCTGCAAAGCAATTGTAATTCTGTGCATCTATATACAAAAGACAGGTTTTGCTTTTAATTACAACTTTAAATGCCCAGCCTTTCCAATTAAGTGATCAGCAACACAACTTACATCTCCAGAAATGAATGATTGCAGGCTGAAAGCCAGTCTAAATTTACACTACACAGAAACTATGTGACAGACTCAAGGTTAGAATCCAGTTCCCTAGAGTGACTGTCCATATTTTTACTTTCTTTAAGCTTACCCATTCCCCTATATATCTCACAAATTCTGTGACAAATGGAACAGTTATCCCAGAGACAGCAAATGAATTCAGCCACAGTACAGATCTACCTGGTGCACTGAAGTAGGCATGGCTGAGGGGAAAATGGTGTGTGATCATGTCATTTTAGATCACAGCTCCATAGGTTACAAAACTAGAAGGGCCCATCTTGATCATCTAGTCTGACAACCTTTATAGGAACAGGCCATGGGAACGGCTCAGAATGAATTCTACTTTCATAATGCATAAGTACAGAGGAACAGAATTTCAAATGTGTAAGCAACTTTCATTCTGACAGTCCACAATTTTGAATGCCTCTTTTTAAAGTGTAGATCTTTTTTGAGAGAGGAAAAAGGGTACAATTGTTTCATGTTTAATTCCTGGTTGCTTTTTTTTCCAAAGCAATCAGAAAGTCCATCTGAATAATCTATAAATATCCTCCTGATTCAATTTCCTTCCCTCTGGGGTGCGTAAAGTACTGGCTTTGTAGTGTGCCAGTGCAGCAACTATGTTGTCTCACTGTCCTAGATGCCAAGGAAGGGAGGCTGTAGAAGCATTGCCACCAGAGATTAAGGTATGTCATTTTTGGGGCAGCAAAGGAGGTTGTAGGGTGGGGTAGAGGGCTGTGTTTACAGCTGGGAAAGAGGGAGCTGGGATAAAAGCAGAAAGGGAGGTTTATTATGCTTTATTCTCTTCATGTGATGGTTACCATGTTCTCATGTCATGTGTTCCTTGGAACAAAACCTGCTCCCATAACTATTTTGCTACTTTATTTACTTACAGACCAAGTACTGTTTCTAAGGCGCTCGCCCCTTTTAGTGGCAAACACCAAGGCCACTATATTAATTACCAGTGCAAGTCTCAGCATCACCAAAGGAGGTATCTGATAGAATGTTTCCCTGTTGATTGTAAATAAAGAGCACTAAAACTTGGCAATCTCTCCCCATGCATTAAATATCAAGACTGTGTGCCAGTGTCTGGTCAGAATAGGGTGGATTGAGCACCAGGCAAAGAACAGAAGGAATTCCTACTGCTCTCTGCATTGGCTGGATGAGTAGGTCTGCTGGGGTTCCTTCAACAGAAGGCAACACTTTGGGAGCAGAGGAAGCATCAGAGTACCTGCCTCTGCTGTCTTCCCACACCACATCTGCCCTCTGTGCCCAAGGTGCCAGGCTGTGTCACACAACAAGCCACAGGCTTGCTCAGCCAGACAGCTCTCATCCTGCATGCCTAGGGGCACTTGTTTTACCTCTAGGTGCCTGATTTCCCATAGTGTTTGATATAGAAACTATCATAACTATCATCAAAGCTTGCAATTGTGGGCCAAATCCTGCTTTCAGGCATACTTGAGTAAAGCTGGAATTGAATGTTAGATGTTTTTCAGATCTGAGTACATAATCTATTTCCCTCATCCAAATGCCTCATCTTTTAATCCAATCAGCCAAGAAGTTTGATCCCAACCACAGATTTGATTTGCAAAATCAAATGGAAATGGCCAGCATAAAGCCTGCAGTATATTTTACCCACAGTCATCATGCAGTTAATGCTGAGAAAGTAACAGTGCTGTGTTTGGGGGATGGGC
Source organism: Promerops cafer (assembly GCA_013398275.1). Lineage (NCBI taxonomy): Eukaryota > Metazoa > Chordata > Aves > Passeriformes > Nectariniidae > Promerops > Promerops cafer. The sequence goes on from VZSE01001561.1 coordinate 2,431,903, forward strand.
TAAAGCCCTGCCTGAATGTTTCTTATCTAAGAAGGGAAGAGATCTTTCTTACTGCTGCTATTAGTCTGACAGCAGTGCTGGAGGGACCAATTCAAATTTAAGAGCTAAATTTAATCTGAAATTATCAATACCCTGGAACTTGCCATGTCCCAAAAGATTAGGCCAAATAGCAGCATCATATATTCTGAGCTCATGTTGAAAACTACTCTGTAGTTACTAATTCTATTAGGGAGAGCATATCTCCTCCTCCTCACCCATTTCCAGTGGATTAGCCCATGCTAATGAATATGACATTCAGTTTTCAGAGAATCAATTGTTAGCAACATACAGAAAAACCTTTGGAGCCAAGGAAAAATATATTTCATGTATCTGTCACAAGAGAAAACATTTATTTTTTAATCCAAATGGGTAATGCCTTTACCATCAGTGAATTTTTAAAGCTAGTATTTGTTCCTGAAGTACAAATCCTTTAATGGCACACTGTGCATGAAGCTGGGCACTACAAGCTTAGGGGGCCATCCATGCACACAAAGATTATTTCAAGACCAGAGTTTTAGGTGTTTTCCAATCATCACGCTAGCACACATGTAAAAGTCACTGTGTCACTGGTGCTGGCAGTTTGTCTTAGCTCAATACGCAAAACAGCTTTGGGTTCTGAGCAATGTGACAAGCAGTTTAAATGAGGCTTTTTTTAGGGGTCAGATTATTTTTTTTCTATATTATACAAGGGTTTTCTGTAACCCTTGATTCTTCCTGTATGGCGTCTGGTATAGAATGACTGAATTATGTACAGAGGGGCTGAATTTTTCTGGTATTATCTGGAAGCTAAGCTATTGTGTACAGAGCTATCAGACCTTGGGAGAATCACACATGAGGAGTTATTACAGACTCATAGCCTATTTTTTCTTTTCTTACTCAGTAGAAATGTGGACCAGACCATTTCTTTTCTTACTCAGTAGAAATGTGGACCAGAAAGTGTGGACCAGACAATGACCCAGATAAAGCAACACTAGCATCAGTATTATTTAAAGACAGGTTTTGATGAAGAGGGATAGTTTTAATTAAGAACTATGTACGTTCTGTGTTTCTGAATCAGCCATAGGCATATACTCTTACCATGTTGAAATTGAAGACTTGACTGAGAGTAAAAGAAATATGCAACCTCAACTGAGAGAAAGGAAAATATACTCCATTGAATTTAACTGAGCTTCAGCACTTTCAGAATATTGGAAACATTTAAAGAGTTTCAGAGTTGGAGTACATATATTCACCTTTCCAAAAAATGTATAAAGGAAATACAGATGCCAAGTATCTACATACATCTCTACCCCCCCAAGTAGTCTAACTCTGCATTGAAGGCAAAGCAGAGAAAAATATCTGGATATACTCACAGTGTAAACATCTAAAAGGCATAATTGTTATTTTTTTAAAGCCGTGTCCAGAAAAACACACCTTTCTAATGTCAATCTGTATTGAAAGAAGCATGAAAAGAAGGTTGAATGTGTATACAGAAAGTTGAGACCAAACTTGTTTTTAACTTCACTCTCTACTTAACATCCAGTTGCTCTACCAACTGCAGTAGCAACTGCTTGGCTTGGAGCCGTCTTTTGCTTCTCTTTGTTTTGATATGACTGACATGACATTATGTTAAAAGTTCTTTCTCTTTGAATAGCTGGTTTGGAGATTATGTAGAAGTTTTTAAAGATTCCCCTAAAAAAAAAAAAAAGAGAGAGGGAAAACCTGAAGGTAAAAACCACCATTTGTCTGTAGTACAAGTTGTATCTCCTTCCGTCCCCCGCCCCCTCCCCCAAAAAAACACATTTTCTTTTAAACTGTTGCCTCAGTACATACGGGTTTCTTTATATGGAGGGTGTCCAGTTCTGAACATTGTCACCCATCAAATATGGGAGCCATTTATATATTCTACAGAGCAATAAAACCCATTGTCTGCTCTGCTTTGTAACTGGCCTTACCACCAGACTACCCAGTGATAAATGACTAGCAAAAGCTAAGCTCTCCTTTCTGATTTAGAAACAAACAAGCCCTTCCACTCCAAGATGTTGCTTTGCTATCCCACTATCAGAATGTGAATGCACAACAGCCATTAATCAGAGCATCCATTTTCCAGCCTCTTCTTGTTCCATTGGAAGTCAATACCAGAACTGCCTTAGTATGCAATGTCACAGCAAAATTTGCCCTGGTTCTGGTCAGCTGCTCATACCTAAAAACAACCCTGCATGGATTTTTACTTTTGCAGGAAATATAAGAGCAAAGAAACAAGTACAGCAAGAGGACAGCAATGTGACCTTCTTCTTGCAGCATTTCAAAAAACCTTAACAGCAGTGTAAATTCAAACTGTCTTCCTGCTGAACAGTTGTGGAGGATACTCTGCCTTTCTGATTCATGGCTGATCCCTGAGTTTTCAACAGTGTACCATCCTGTACTTGGTCTTGTGTTTTGGTAATATTCACCCACCTTCCTAATCTGACCCAACACCCGTACTTCTGTAAATCTGTATTTCTACATCATGTAATGCACAACTGTTCAGAGATACTATGGTTTGTCCCCCAAAGAAGCAAAGTTCACTAGCTAACACAGAATACTCAGCTAGGATTCAGTTGGCTGACAGAGACACAGTATGCCACATAAATAACCTGATAAAATCATCAAATATCTTCCTGTTACTGACAATGGCAAAAAGCACCCTACCAAACCAAATATGGCCAGGATCTCATCATAAATGTATTTCAGCCAGTTAAGTGGGAGGCAAGCATGTGAATTCCTTTTTAAAACAAAAATCACTATGTCATAGTGATACTTAGTGATTTTTCAGTCAGCAAAGGAGCTCTAGTCCTTAGGACTCTCAGGAATACCAGAGAAACATGCAAGCATAAACACAAAGCTTTAAGGAAGCTTTAACTAGCACATGAATCAGTATTTTGACACGGGCGAGTTTTCCACTGAGTATTTAAATACAGGGATTTAGTTCCCTAAATATAAACAGCCGCTACTGAAAAAGGGGGTTAATAACAATATGTCTGAAAAAGTACTTGAAATCCAAGTATTTTTTCTTGCAGTCTGTCATGTGCCACTCAGTGCTCTTAGCCCAACATGAAACAGAGTCAGCGTCTCTGCAAAATGCAGAGAGCCTGCTACAACTTTCAGCTCTGCCTGCCAGAAAACTCTGACTGAGAGATTTAATGGCTGCCGGTTCCGCATATGTTTCTGTCAACGTGATCCTCAACTCCAACTGTGTCTTACAGAGAAATGCTTGAACACATGAGAGCTACAGCTGAGCTGCACAGTGACAAAGGCAAAGCTGACACAGTGATCTGGTTTTAGAACAGAGATAATATCTTAATTCATTATCTAGAATATGAAACGTACTGCTTGAATAGGATGCCGTGATTCATAGCTGGATTGACATCATGTATGCTTTTTACATAAAGCAGCAAATAGATTTGATAAGGCTCTCTTAATTATTATCTGTTAATTTATTCTAAGGGCTATGTTGCATGAATTCACAAAATGAAATCTGGTCCAACTTGCTTTACTGTGCTGCTGGTTCACTTGCTCTACCTCTCAGCCAAAATTCCTTTATTTTTCTCTCTATGGAAACTTCTCATATCATTAATAGTTAAGCAAACATTAAGGATTGCCTACAATATTCTGTAAGACTTTAAGGAAGGAAAATATCACACTCCTTGACTTCACTCATTCGTTTCAAAGGTGTGGGTTTACAAATGCAGAGCTCAGCAAAAGAAGCATGATAGTTTAAGAAACCCTTCAAAAAAGGGCCATCAAATCGGAATCAAAATAAGCCCAACTCAGAAGTTTGGGCTGCGACTTCAGGTTTTTTTCAAATCAAAACCTCGTTCATAAACTCCCAATAAAGAAATCCAGCTGTCATGCTGTTCTAATCTCACTGCCTACTGATAATGAAAAGAGAAGCATCTTCTTGGGCAGAGCAGGTGTTAGAAAAAAAAAAGGAGCCAGTCTGAGCCCCAGGCCCAGTATGTGGTTATGCCCCTACTGGGTTAAGTTACGAAGAAATCCAAATCATCCAGTGTGTGGGTGAAAGGAGGGAGAGGCCCATGCCTTTCTTTCTCCTTAGGCTCCTCATGAGACTGACACTGCCCCTCCTCTTTGAATACGGTTATCAACAAATCCATCTCAGAACAGCAACTAAGGATATTCATGATGACAGCAGCTGCAAAGTTGTTAAAAATATACAAAATTTCATTGTGTGGGTGGAAAGATTGCCCTTGCTGAACAGAAACAGAAATCCTAGATCCCTGATGTTTTTGGCTATGGCTTACTATATTTTGACACATAGTCTAGAAACCCCAATCCAAGCTGTTCTTGTTGTCCTAAAATCTTTTAAATACAATGTTTAAAAATAAAAGTCTGAGGCCCCAATTTTTTTCCCCTCTTGAACAAGGCTCTCATGTTCAGAGATGAGACAAGAGAAATGATTTTTCCACCTGCTATCAATACACCAGGCCAAGCTGCCTGGGGTAGCTAAAAAAAAAGCATTCCACAACTCCACATGGATTTCAGTGGATTGCTTAGCAGAGCCAAGATTTGCAGCTTTCAGCTGCTCCTGTGGGTCTGTGAGGCAAAGTGCACAGAAAATGTCATGCCAACCATTCCTTCAGAGCAGATGGGGAGAGGCATATTTACTAATCATAACAAAACCCGTTATATATGTTTAAGCCTTTTTATAAAAACAATTTTCTTCTTGGCCATTTATTGAACAGCTACTAAACTGAACTTCTGCTCAGCAGTATGTGACTACAGAATCAGGGTTCTACTTTCTCTCCAGGATCCAGCTGGACAATGAATGACAATAACCACCACAACATGCTCCCAACTGTTACTCTGACTTCTGGCAGTCTTTCTGACAGCTAAAATTTTCTAATACTTTATGGTTCTGTATTTCTGAAAGTAAAGTTAATCACAACTGATGCAGAACCTGATATCTAAAAGTGGAAATTGTTTTGTTTAGCCTAGCTTGTTTTTCCATAGTGACATAAGCTACCTATAGAAACGCACTCAAACCAAACTTAAGAGATATGTTGTGTAACTATTATTACTCAAAGCTGTACTTTGCTTTCTAGCCATATATCCATGTCTGTAACCTAACCATGAAAAAGATGGGAGTTCCTTGTCCTCTCCAAAAGCTTCTGAAAGCACCTAAAGAATTTTTAAAAGAAGTATATTAAGACTCAGATCATATTTTCTACCACTGAAGGCAAAAAATATCAGAAAATGTGTGTACTTGACAGTAATTTTCCCTTGTTTCTTGCCAGAGGTAATGACTGTTAGATTTCTTGTGCATGTAGTGAAGAAAGAGTAAATAAATAGCTATGCATCCTCTCAAAATCACCGCTACACCCTGCAATTCTCTCATCCATCATAAAGCTAATACACAAATGACTTAAAACATCAAACTCACAAAGACAGCCCAGTTCTGTGGTTTCCCAGCTGCCAGGGTGTTGGCTGCAGGAGGCAGTGCTGCAGAATGAACGAGCACTGTGGAACCTGTCTGCATGGGCTCTCCTTGCACATTATTCAGTCAAGGCTGGGCTGTGCTGGGGTTTTTACCTAGCAAACCCCCAGTATCCCTGTTGCATTTTCATCTTCCACTGAAATCACTGAAAGATAGCAACAGACTCCATTCCCTGTGATTCAGACTGAGGTTTCACTCCTGGCAAAGACTCCTTGCTGCTACATTATTGTCTTTTTTAATAATTATTAATAACAATGTTATTAGCACATTGCAGCTATTCCATTTTATATTCTGCAGTATATGCTCCACTGATCCTTTTTGCATTTCTCTAATTCCTGTGCTTGTCTCTAGTTTGAGGAAATTTTCTACTGAACGAATTTATAACCATTACATCTTAGTCTTTTATAAGCTGGATTGTATGCCTTCTATATTTCAGTTACTTGTATTTTCATTAATTTCTTGCATTATCTGCAGTGTGCTCACTTTAAACAGCAAAACTTGATGTTTCTGAAAGGTTAATTTTAAAGCAATAAATAGAAATAGCTTAAGACACCATCTTGTGTCCTCAAGAAACAGTATCATTTGTTTACAGTTAAGAATCATGACAGCAGCTGCTTGCAGTCCAGGATCGCACTGATTATTATGCCATGGTATCCTAAGAATGTTTCCTCTACTCGTATTACAGATGTATTAGAGCTATCAGTCAGAATGAAAATGTCTGCATGAAAACTCTGATGAAAGAAATAGGTACTGACACCTAAGCCTTGACACCTAAAATAGTGAGAGAAACTGTGATAGAAGCACTCAGAGAAATAATACATTTCTTATGAAAAAAAAAGACCCTGAAAAGCCGGAAGACCATTTGCCCCAGGAGCACTTTAACTGCAAAAGCGTGGTTTCCTGTAGGTTTGTAACCTTTATCCCAGTCTCTCTCCTGCTGCTTTACTTATTATGATGATTACAGCTCCTTCTGTCTTCCTTTGAACCCTCTGCTGGGGAAGAGACAGCAGGAGCTGAGGCCTGTTACCAGCTGCATTTGCCATTGAGTTATTCTTAAATAGACAGTAAGTCTGGCAGTGGGAGCTCTTGTCTTTCCTCTGTTAATTTTTTCAAAAGTTCTAGGATATTAATTGTCTGTGGGATTTTCCTATCATTTTTTAAAATCACTTTGTAGGCTAAAAACTGTTAGGCCAGGAATAGGCTCAGTAGATAGACACCCTGCTTGCATAAGCCCATTGCCTTTAGGAAACCAGTCTAAGAAATGTTACTTTTCTCTTGGCAAGACAGCTACAGCACTGTGAAACTGGAGTGGTTCAGGAGTTAACTTTACAAAAATCATTTCAGTAGTCACCTAGAATCTATCTAGTCTATTTTGAACAGTACAGAGAGAAGTATTCCTAATTTATCTTATTCATATCAGCAGAGACAGAAAGTAACAGAACTCCAATAGGAGTCTTATAGAAATGTCAATCTATTGTTTGAGCTTGACATCACAGGGTAAAATGAAGTTAAATAACATAGCCAGTGTCACCAGTAGAGCTGAAGGCTTCTTACCTTCCACCAAAGAAGTGAGAGTGATTCAGCTTCCTGTGATTTTCCAACAAGAACAATGGGTATGCATAAACTGCATGGACTGGTGGTATAGCCAAGCATAATCCATAAGCATTAGTTTAAAGGATGTGGCACATGTTGCTCCTCTGGTACAGCTTGATATTCAGCACTCCTGCAGCCAGCATGAACTTCACTTCTGTTGTCAAAACTGTGTCATGCTCTAGAGCAAGGGACATCTATTTTAAGTCAGTCATGGCCCAGAAGGAGGCAAGGCTGTGCACTGACTTCTGATAAGTAACTTACACTGCGTAAATTCGAGGTACATATCTTGTATGAGCTCCATTTCACAATCTTTCTACTTCAAAAGACAGTACAAATTTATTTCAAATTTCAAATTTGATCAAAGGTAGTAGGCAGTGATCTGGTACATGTAAGTAACTTAACATATTCAGGCTCAAAAATAATTCTAGGAGCAGATCACCATACAGAGTGAAGTTACTTATGGAAATGAGTGTTGAAAGAGGTGGAATCCAAAGGACTACTAATGAAGGACAAACTGAAGGAAAGTATAAGTCTGAAGACTGAGGAGAAGACAGAAACTGGACAAAGAAGCTGAAGTAGCAGGGAAGCATGAAGAGTGGTCTAAAAGATTTCATTAAGATTACTTTAGTACCAAGGACCTGGAGACAGAAAGAAGTGCAAATCTTATCATATATCGTGTAATTTATAGCACAGGAGGCTGGGTTTTGGATAAAGACCATAACAGGAATAGAGAGATCATAAAATGTGGGGCATTAATGTAGATATTGGTTTGCATCACAAAATATCATATTGGAACCAGGTTATACGTCTGTACATATGCATATATGTAAGGATAATTCTTAAAAGAGTACAGATACTGCCCCAAGTAAAACTTTGTTAACCTAAATACATGACCTTTACAAGATGTACAGGCCATGAATACAAAAGCTACACTTTTGCAATGTGTCATTGCAGCTTCCAGCAGTCTGCACTTTAAAGATGTCCTGAACCAGAGGTCAGACTGAGGTGATTGTATTCCAAGTCCCAAGCAACACTGCTTTCACAAATCTGTCAAATTAAGGGTTTTTTTCACTTAGGGCATAAAAATGTTTCTTAGAAATAGCAACTCTAATATTTCACTGAAAAATGTACAATTACCTAATGTGATTATTTTAAATATGTTTCTTTTGATGTGAAGTCAATATTAATAAGCAATAAATGTAAAGAAAAAATATTTTAAAACAATTTTCCTCTTGCTATGTTCTGTTAGTGTTTCCTTTACTGTTGCACTTCTTATTCTAAGGTTCTTGCTGACTGAACTGGGAGAACGTTTCCGTTTTCAATAGCTGTCACAACTTAGGGAAACATTATTCAAGAATACTTTTTTTCACAGAATCACAAACTGGGTAAGGTTGGAAGGGGCCACAGTGGGTCATCTGGTCCAACCTCCCTGCTCAAGCAGGGACGTCCTAGAGCACATTGCATGGGATTGCTTCCAGATGGCTCTTGAATATCTCCAGTGAGGGAAATCCCACAGCCTCTCTGTGCAACTGGTTCCAGTGCTCAGTCACACACACAGAATAAAGTCTTTTTTCTTATTATTCATGCAAAACTTTCTGTCCATTGCCTCTTGTCCTGTTGCTTGGCACCATCAAGAAGAGCCTGGCACAATCCTCTTGACACCCTCCCTTCAGATACTCACAGACATTGATGAGGTCTCCTCTCAGCTGTCTTTTGTGGAGGCTGAACAGGCCCAAGCTTTTCCTCATAAGAGAGATGCTCCAGTCCCCTCATCATCTTCACAGTCCTTCACTGGACCTGCTCCAGTAGCTCCCAGTCTCTCTTGTACGGAGGAGCCCAGAACTGGACACAGCACTCCAGATGTGGCCTTACCAGTGCTGAGTACAGTGGCAGGATCACTTCCCTCAACCTGCTGGCCATGCTCTTCCTAATGCAGCAAATCTAACCAGTGGCCTTCTTGGCCACCAGGGCACACTGCTGGCTCATGGATAGTTTGTTGTCCACAAGGACCCCCAGGTCCTTCTCTGCAGAGCTGTTTTTCAGCAGCTCAGCCCCCAGCCAGTACTAGTGCAGGGGATATTCTTCTCCAAGTGCAGGACCCTGCACCTGCCTGTGTTGAATTTCAGAAGGTTCTTCTCTGCCCATTTCTCCAGCCTATCAAGGTCCTTCTGCAGGGCTGCACAGCCCTCTGGGGTATTGACCACTCCTCCCAGCTTCAGGCTACCAGTGAACTTGCTGGGAGGGATCTGCACCTTCATCCAAGTCATTGATGAATAAGGTAAACAATACTGAGTCATGGCAGTTTACATTTCACTGCTTAAATAAAAGGGGTTTTTTTGGTCTAGAGAAAACTGCAGTCAAATGTTCTAAAATGTTTTATAAACATTCTGGAAAAATGTTTATTTTAAAAAAAGAAAACATATTCATGTATTTATAGTATTCCTTTTTACATCTAGAAATCAGCTGCAGGAACTTAAAAATAAGAACAGCACAATTACATGGAAAGCAAATAGATGTTGGGAGCATACTCTCCTGAGTACATGGAATTCCTAGCTACAATGGAGAGAAAGAAAACAGAAAAAACAAAACCAGCAACTTCTTAAGGGATGCCCAAGAGACAGTCGCAGCTATAGAACTAGATGGAGGGCAGAATTTGAGTCATTTGCTTTGAAAAGGAAATTCAAGCATTGTGAATGGAAGGGGTCAATCAAGGATGTGGTGACCGTAAAGCACTAAATCTAATCCAAAGACTTCACTCCAGTTACAAGAAATTCCAGAAGAATGCACAGGTATGAAACAACGAAGAATAAATAGAAAGCAATAACCAATGTTTTATGAATTGCCTCACTGGACTCCATAATAGAACTTCCTTTTACTTTATGACAATGCCCTAAGCAATAAAAAGGATTTGTCTCCTTTCTCAAATAAAAACAGTGGTGGAACTGGGTTGCATTAATGATTTCTTCATTTGACAACCCCAGAAGTCTACACAAGAACAACAAAAAAAATTACTGAAGGATTTTTATTTTTAATTTTTAAAAACATAGGCTAATATGAGAACAAAAATCCAAATAATGAATTTTCTACGTGCATTTAATTATTTCTGCTTATACTGGTCATTTTTTGGCACCAACTGTTTCAGCCTTACAGCGTATACTACCAAGATTGTTTTCTATACATTGTCATTCGGTGTCACGGAGAGCATACAAGGAATGAGATAACATTTACATGGCTCAGTCCCCAGCAGACCTTAGTTATGCCACTTCACATAAATGAGCATAAGCAGATATGACAATTAAACTCCTGCTTTACCAGCTGCTAAGGACAAATCTATTGTTAGGCAAAAGACTGTATCATAAGGCAGCATAAATCCATGTGTGTTGTTCTATTTATGTGGTACAAATGCAAAAGGACTGTGACACATCATCGAGTTTCATGTCATTTACTCTGGGAGGAGCTGTACCCCATCCAAACTAAAAGAAACCTGAAAGCGTCACCATCAGCATATGAGAACTACAGACCCTTAGCACAGATGTATAAACATGAAAGCAGGCTTGAAGGGTAATGAAATGGTGAGCAAATGTACTTTTTTACACCTCCTGAAATGCTATTTCATTTTCAAGAAAGATGTTAGTAAAAATTTTAAATTTTGTCACTTGTTATTTAATCAACATCAGCCTCACGGCTACCAAAAAAGGTCACAGTTATTCTAGGCCCATCATTTTTTTATAACTGTTCATTGATAATAAAAAGTCACTCAAACAGACTCTATTTCCCATACCTACTAGATAACTTTCTCCTTCTGGTAGAGATGATAGAAGGTTCACACTGTTAGTGCATCTCTATCTTCTCTAAGAAATGTAAATGGATTGTCAGAAGCATAATGGAGCAGAAATAAGTTATCATACTCCATACAGCTTACTGCAAACCAAGTTTAGAGCTCTGGGTTTTTCCCCTCTTATTGTGTTAAATACTAAGAGCAGAGAATGCTTAGCTAATTAGCATGTCAAAACTATCAGAAGTGATACAGGAGCAAGAAGTGGTATCCTCCTTATTTAGATGTTCCAAACTCTGACCTTTTTATGCCCCCCTATTAAAGTCACACACATACCCCTAGTTCCCTCTTTTCCCCTACAATAAACTTCTGGCCCATCTCCAGAGCAGAGACTGCAGAGTAAGGAGGAATGAAGCAATCTCCTTCCAGTGAACTCTTATGTGGGTTGAATTTAATGCTTACAGTGGATAGCCTTTCTAGTGCAGGATAGTTCTGGGATATGAATCAACCCTTCCCCAGGCACAAAGGATAGGAATGCAACTGATGAGGAAATACTCTCTTTTTCTAACCCACTTTTTCAATAGAGAAGTGTTGATTTTAAATTTCTTGATGCCCTGTCTGACAAATTCCAGGTTTCGCTTTAAAAAATGAAAAGCAAAACTTGATATGGATGGAAAGACTTTAAATGCTCTAAAATTGTTAATTAGTCTGAATGATGGAACAATATTAAAAGAAAAAGAAAAAAGTAAACTAATGGTTCTACAGTTGCCAAAAATGAAAGTGATGACTCTCATTCCAAAATAAAGAGGAATAAAAATACTTTGTCTTATTTACAATGCTTTTCCTTCCATTTGCTGTAAATGTTCTTTTGAACACTTATACAAGCAACAAATAAATCTTTAATAAATAGTACTTTCAGAGTGCACCAATACAATTGTTAACTGCATTTATATGGTAAGTCAGAGCATAACAGTATCTTTGTTTAATCAACACAGTACATTTGAGCACTTCATATGTGGCAAACTATTTGAAAACTGTAAGTCATACAGACAAGTTATTTCATTGATATCATGTAACACAGGAATTCCAGACTTTCTCTGTCCCTTCATGGAGAAAATGAAAGATTTAAAACTCAGCAGATTATGAATTCTAGCATATTATATCCTATCCCTTTGCAAAAGCTGTGCTTCAAGGCTGTTTTTAACTGCAGATTTCAGCTCTCTCTCATTCTTCAGTTTCACATCACTTTGACTGCAGCCACATACAGTGAGTGTTCATATTCACCTACCAGCAAGCCATACAAAACAGAATAGAAATAATTGTGCTTCTCACTTTTTGAGCTGCTCTGCAATGAGCATGAAGTTTTCTTTTCAGCAGAAACCAAGTTGTTCCATGAGTGCAGCACAGTTCCAGCCCACCGCACAGCCTCATGAGGCTTTCTAGGTTTTACCTCAAAATTGGTAAATGGAGCTATCAGTGGAGTTTTGCAAGCCAAAGGCAAGCAGCATATCTCTTTTCCTTGATAATTCCTGATGAACCTAATGTCTGTAAGCAGTAGTGAGGCCCCTATCCAACCTCAACACCTTTGCTTCCTTTGTTAACGAGGTGTTCAAATCCTATGACACAGCTTGCTAGAGTTTTGTCACTGATACCTCACTGCCGACCAAGGAAAATTCCCACAGCACTTAGTCAAATGCTTTTACAAGTAAACAGACAAGTAAAAGTTTTTACAGTTTTACCTGGTCCAGAGTGCATGTTGACAAGCACAGAGGAAGAGCAGTCTCTGTGTAATACTTTTGATGAACACTGTACACACACCACTTGCCAGGTCCTTAGATGATTTCATTTTCAGTGCTAGAAGCAAATTAATCTTGTCCATGAGTTCTCACTATTAAGAGATTATCACGTATTGTTAATGAGATGAGCATGCATTCCCTCACTGTCATCTCCTCAGCACAATACAGTGCTATTAGGAGCCCTTGCATGGCATTCAATGTTCAGACATCAGATGTCTCTGGGCAGTTTACCTAGAGAGAAAGTATCACATTAAAAGATCAGAGTGCTAAGTACTGGGAACAATTTAAGTGCAAATGTCATATCTAATAGTTCTTAAACAACCAGTTTGAGCTTTTAAAAATGCAGCAAGATACATATCCTACGGTTCTGTTTTGGCTGTGACACTGCATAAGCAAGGTCATTTCAGGTGATCTATATATAGAGAAAGATCTTAGTCTCTTGAATACTATGCTGGAAAAACCCTGCATAATTGACTGCTACAGGGAGTGGATCCAGCTCATTATTTGAATTACACATCCATCTGTTTCGGTCAGGATGGTTTACAAAGAGCTTGCAAGAGCTAGTTGAAATTGTCAAATAACACATAAGATAATTTTAAACTATAGAAAAAGTTTCATATGCACTTACTTTTGTGAATCAGCAATTTTAAAGAAGAGGAAAAAAAGTTTATTCGGTAAACCAAGGATTTTAAGGAGCTTATACCATCCTCTTTTTGTCTCTGGACTATCCATTATCCCGAGCCAGAATTTTATGTATTCCTTGCCCCTTTGCTTTCTAATTAATTTACTGTATTCAGTTTAGCCTGTCAAGTAATTTTTTCAGTACTAAATATTAAAACAGTGTTTTTTAAATCATAACTTACATAAAAATATATATATTAAAAATATACATGTTTTGCTCATGCATTTCTCTAAAATATTATGGAAAGTAAGAATGAAAACATTTTCCCTATAGACTTGAATTACATTTTATCAGCATTCAATTTCTTCATGTTTTGGCTACTAAGAGATTAGGCAGATTTTGACTATGTGATTTTATGCAGTCTGTTAATATGGCTCACATATAGAAATATCCATTTACTGTCTTCTTTTCCTTGCTCTTTGTATTAGCTGCTCTAAGCTGAGGTCTCCACTGTGCCTGATGCTGTGGTGCAATCCATTGTGCCTTGCTTCTGACCTTTTACAAAATCACAACCTGATTTTCATTATCCTGACTTTCATGTGATCTCAATGAGAATCATTAATGCAATTTACTTTCTGCTTAATTTTTTGTTGTGTACATATCATGTTTCAAACCTCTGATTCCCTTAAGCTCCAGATCTCTATAAGTAGCTTGCTTTTATTATTTTTAGTCTAGATGCTAAATTCAGAATGTTGAAAGGTGTATTGCTTTAAAAACTTACATTTTCCACACAGTCTGGCAAAGTACCTCAACTTCTACACATATGTCCTGTCATAGAAGAATAACTGGAATAAAAGGGAAGTTGGGTAAATATTTTCAGACAAGCTTTTAGAATTAGTGGGGGAAAGCTGATAAAGCCAGAATAGTCCATAGAGTCTTCCTGTATCTTCAATTCAAACAGAGCATATTCTTAACCTTGTAAGGTTATTATTTATATGTGAGACTATTAATTTCTAGGTGTTCTTCCAGTTCTGCTTCTGTTATAACCTTTTGCTTATGTTTGCTGTAGTGTTTAGTTTGAGTACAATGTGGTAGAATTCATCCTCCAATCCAAGTCATTAGAAAACATGTCTTAAAACAGATCAAGAGGATGCCTCTCCTTCTAAACACCACTAAACCCATACTTCTGCACGTGGCCTTGCTATTTTTATTACAAAAAAAGCTGAATTTCCCCAGACCTACTTCAGGCCACTCTTACTTGGGGATACTTTGCATCTTTTAGATAATAGATGAGTTGGGAATTACCCAGTAAATATGCACTTGTGTCATCTATTATTAAAACTCACAGACAGACCAGTTTATTTCTGTCCAGAAGAATGGACTGAGATAACATGAATTTCTCTTTTTTCAACCACAGAGAATATGTCAACCCTAACCTACCAAATATGCCTGTCTTACCTTCATTCTTTGGCCTTCTAGGAGCATGTTAGCTCAATAATTAAGTGTAGCAACCTTGTTATTCACACAGAGATAAAGTGCAAAGACAGTCATTTATGATACCACCCTCACAGTATTTTTATCCAGTTAACCATAAAACACAGATGTTATGAATCCTGGTCTACAGTTTCAAAATTGCAATGAACAAGTTACAGCAGTTAACATTTCCACCCCACAGAGATATTTTCCCAATAGAAAGGTGCATATTTTTCAGATGGGGCTACCATTACCTCTTTGGTTGCCCTCCTTCAATCACATGTTGTCATCAGACCAGGTCTCTTACACACATGCAAGGTCACAAGTCTTCTCCACAGCTCAGAAGAGACAGGACAACTTGCAATATCAGATGAGCTCATATTCTTCCAATGAGAACAGAAGCAGAAGTGCATTTGAGGGGTGCATGGCATTAGCATTCCACTCTGCCCAGGCTCAGAGTTTTGCTTCTGAGGGTCAAGATACAAAGAGGAGCCCTGAAGAGGGGTCAGACTGCCTCTCTGTCTCCCACTTAGTTTTTAATAACTGTCAAGAGAGCAAAATAACTCAGTTTACTGACCTGCCCATGCCTTCATTCACCCAGTCCTTTTTTTTGCCAGTTATTTCCATAACTTCCTTAAATAAGCAATGTCTTTGAAATGACTCACAGAGAACCAATGCTTGTCATTCAGCAGGCCAGTGTTCTGGCCCTAAGTCCACCTGACCCCAAGAAATTGCAAGATTAGACCAACCATAAGCCTTTTCTCAGCAGAATGGCAGGTTTCCAGATTGACAATTGACTGCAGCTGACAATGCCTACTCTTCCAGCTGTGGTGAAGGACAGAAAATCCTCATGTGAATCCCTCTTCTTTCACATTAAACTGAGACCAAAATATAAATAACTGCACTCAGCAGAACCAGGTTTCAGATGGATCAGCCTTGATTTTAATCATTAAAATGTCATAATTGTTGCAGACTATTCTGCGTAGTTGATTTGGAGAATGTAAAAAGATTGGAGGTGTTCACCTAGTATATATCTGATACCCATTTTTTTCCTATCATTATAAAGGAAAACTGCTGCTTCATGTAGAGTCTGAATCAGAACAACATTTCTGAATGCAATGTTTCTTTCTATGTTGATTAGGTTCTGTACTGAGCTAAACTGTTCTGATTCATTTGTAAGTGGCACATTATTTAGTGCAAATGTCAGATAGTCATTCTTAGGAGTACAGATATTATACAATAACTGAGACAGGTGTTGTCAACAAAATTTCCCAAGAAGTGTGATTCCCTGAGAATACAAGGAAGGGGGAAGAACATTCTGATATATAGTTCTGTTTCTCTTCAAATATCATTTCAGACTGGTGGTAGAGAAGAAAAATCAACTATTCTGAGTAATACTTAGGGTTCTGAGAAATGCATGTCTAAAGATAAGACAGTTTTCAAGCTTTTAGTTTTCAGATGGAACATTGGAAAAAAAGTTTTTGCAAAGAAGCAATTCCTCTAAATATAGCATTATTGAAAAAATCCATTGAACAAAATTGAAAAATGAAACACACTGTAGACTTTCGTTCCTACTAAGCTTAATAAAACTGGACAAATAAATATCCAAAGTCGTAGGCTGAAGCATGGAAAAGTGTTTAATAGTATCCTTTTAAGAAAATATTCAGATTCAGGCTGTCATTTAACTATTTGTCAGTTTAAGGTACAGCATAGTCTGGAGATTTTCCTTCAGAATTTTGACACATTATTGTCAATGCCTGATATTATCTCAGTCATTTTTCGTTGAAACACCTGAGACACTTTAATAGCAGAGCACAAGACATCTGAATGGTGTTTGGAATACGTGTCTGACACCAGTTGCATGAAAAGGTTCCACTGGCTCCTCCAGGCTGTTCAGCATGGCAGCAGAACTACTTCTGCCTTTTGTCCCTGAAGCCTTGGATTCAGGCACCTCATCTGTTTATTTGAAATGGGGAGCCAAACTCAATCCAGCAAGGAAGTCAGCCTGCTCATTCCTCTCATGCTTCTGGGTACAGACTATTTAGGCTGCCAATCCAATGAAATAGCCCAAGTACAATGCAAGAAAAGTATATTTTTTCTAGATCCTTTTTTCAAAAGAAAACCTTTAACCAATTTAAGAGGTGGGGGGAAAAAAGGAACATACATATTTCAGACCGCTTTATAGGTAAGGAAAATGTCAGCTCATAAGATCACATGATTGAGTATTATTCTATATGCCATAGAATTTCTAGATATCAGGACCTTTAAAGCAGACACTCAATATTCCATGGGATTGACCAGTTTGGAAATAAAAGATTCTGAACACTCTGAAATGCCCTGAAGAGACACTTGAAGTTCAAGGGGAAGGCTACCCTTGTTAAAAGCCCTGAGTAGCTCAAAAACTAGGCTTAAAGTCACTACAGTATTCCATACTCCTGCAATGTGAACACAACCTTTCAGTAATTCAAATGGGACTGTATGCATCCACACAGTTCCACAAGATAACTCTATTAAGTTACTGATGCTTCTGGACTTATTCAGATCCTGTGTTTGGCTGGAACAACAGTGTTGTGTATATCAACCCTACTGGAAACGAAAAGATACCCTAGGTTGTTGGACTTCTTCTCTGACAGCTCCCCTAGGAAATAATACAAAAGCATTTATTATTTATATACAAGCCAGCATGTCAACACATTTTTAGATAACTCTCTGTACATTTTTCTGTTCAGCAATGGAAACTACAGAATAAATTATATATGACAATTGTGGCTATTCTAAGAAACTTGGTATCGCACAGCTGACCATCTACAAATTAGATGTAAAATGCTGCATGGAATTGATATTTCTTGGTATGCTGTTTATGTTCCTTACTATTTAGTTCTGCTATCTGTATAAAATTGAGATTAAATCTACTCAACATAGACTTCTATAGTCTGAAATATCTGTCCACTTTGTGCACTTTCCGATGTCCTGAGGTGGTATGCCAGATGTTAGGAAGGTTGTATTTTACTTCAAAACCTGCAGGTATAGAGCAAACATATTCTGCTATGCATACCATCTGGTACCTGTTTTTTACCAGAGAACAGAGTGTGTTTAATCATTAAATCAAATCCTGTAGTAGTTAAATTAATTCATACGGATATATTCATTTTTCCCCTATGGTTTTTCCTATCAAAGTAATCTGGTTACTTTATGTGACAGCAAATTAAGTCACTGGACCAAATTCTTCTCTTAGATACACACACATAACCAACAGGAAGTTGGTAGGTTTGTACAAATGTAAATGCCCACAGGATGATCAGATATGAACAATAACTATGTTTAATAAAAGTATCTTACCTACATGGCAAAGCACTGTCTTCTATTTTTCTATTTTGATCTTCATTATTTTATTAGTAAATCAAAATTAACTCAATATTAGTTTTAAAGATATGCATCAATGTTCTTCAGGTTCTTTTAGGAAAGTATTTCTTTTAGGAAATCCCATTTATTTTTTCCTGCAATATGGGTCCGATAGCATTTCTTTTCTGATGCTGGTCAAAATTCAAATGATGAAACTTTTATCTAGTTCTCTGATAGTTTCAATAAACAAAGATTTTTTCAAAGAACAAATGATTTTTAGAACTGTTGCTTCATAACCTGTTCTGTCCATTCTTCACTTCACTGGCTTCTGCCCTCTTTTACTGCAATTAATGATAGAACAAAACAGGTAATTATGTATGTAGGTTCATTTTTTTGTTAAAAAACTTATAAAGCACATTCACAGAATTCTTTTGGTACAGNATATGTAGGTTGGGGTTTTTTTGTTAAAAAACTTATAAAGCACATTCACAGAATTCTTTTGGTACAGAGATGTGGTACAGGGAGATGTTTACCTCTTAGCTCAAGAAGTAAATATTTCCACAGGATTATTTTCCTCATCTGGCCTGAGATGCTCATGTCATGGAGGTGTTAATCACTATGAAGTAGTTTGCAGCTTTCATCACATTTTAGATTCATTGCATTTTGTGGTTATTTTTTAAGCAAGCCCACCTAATTAGAAAGACCTGTCATGTTCTCATACCAATCTTGTTCCTATCCCGAGCAGTTGCTAAAAAAAAAATTGGACAGTTTGAAGAACGTGACTTAAACAGCAGTATTAAATGGTATGTAGTGGCTGAGCAACCATGATACAGGTAAGAATGACAGTGAACAAATCAGGGTGATTACACAGACCAAATACAATCGTTATGGTTACCAAATATTACTGAAGATATTCTGTCAGGAGAGCAGTCTGCTATGACTTGGACATTTGTTTCACACAGACAAGCCAGAAATATTTGCTTCATGGGTAGAGAGTGCAAGCGTAGCAGCACTGATCATACACCTGTCTTTGTGTGCAACAGCCACTAAATCACCAAGAAAGTGACAAAAGGTGATGAGTATTTTACATTGTCTTTGCTAAGTCTCAAGCAATAGTAGCAAAGCTGGTCACTGAAATTAACCTTGCACGAAGGCACCGTTCGATAGTCTTGGTTAAGTGGAAGAATAAATTAGAACAGATTAGGTACAAAGTTTTAATTTTCAAAGGCAAATTACTAAATTAAGCAAATTCATCAAAGGAATTACTTGTGCTGAAGCGGTTTTTATGCCAGTGAAAAAAAGGCTGAAATNGAATTACTTAACCACTTACTGAAGTGGTTTTTTTGCCAGTGAAAAAAAGGCTGAAATTTCTTTCAAGCAGATTTGCAAAAAGTACCTAGAATTTGCATCCCAAGAAAATAGAAAAAATCCTCTAAGGAAATATTCTCTGTTCAATTGAGTGGTCACCTAGAAAACTGAAAACTTATTTTCACACTTAATGAAAAATTTTATTGCCATTTTCTCAATAAATCAGTACAAATTTATACGCGCATACTTAAAAAGATATAAATAAAGAAAGATAGCAATAAAGATAGCAAGTGGAAATAAAGATAGCAGGTTTGAAATTAAAATCCATTCCTCCCCAAAATGAAAACATTATTTGGTGGTCTGAGAAAGCAGACCTGCAAAGCTGGTAAATAGTAATCCATAAAAATAATTTTGCAGAAGCTAGAAGGCTGCATATCTCACTTTTCCCCTTGATATCAGGTTCTCTTCAGGTGTCACCACATTACATATGGAGAATATTTTTGGAATTCCCAGTTCTTTCACCTTCAAGATTTTTGCATAATGAGATTCACTTCTATTCATCTGGTTTTGCTCAGAAAAGCTGATGAATTGCCCATTACTTTCTTATAAGCATCCTTGGGTTGGATTCAAGTGATTAAAGCCAAGTAATGAACAGAAATTCTAAATGTTTCTTCTTGTCCAGAGTTTTAGATAGTGATCAGACCCTCCTGACATAAAGCTGGCCTGCATCTGACTGAGTTCTTGGTCCTAAATCATAACACCTTCAACAGCACCAAATGCTGACTCCATGTACAAGTGCCACAGCAAGTATGAAAAATTTCATCAGGCATGAAAATGTTGCATGATTTTCAGGGAAATTACCATTTCCTACACAACCCAAAGTTCCTTCTAGTCTTTTAGGTGCTGATAGGAGGAGTTCCAAGTGCTGTCAGATTTCGAACTGTTTGCAATCCCTGACCTGAGGTGAGCAGACAATCCTCCACTGTGGCTAATCCTGTACTAGAAGTGCTGCCTGTCCCTCTGCCTTGCCCTTTCACTGATCTACAGGCTTAATTCACTCCCAGATCTTGCTTTATTTTTCCAGGATATTTTTAGAGTCATAAACACCTCTGTAGGCATAACAGATAAAGCTGAAAGTGGAGAGAACTGATGCTATTTTGCTTTTCATTTACTTCTTTTTGTGCAGCACTGTAAGACAGAGGGTGAAATAAAGATGTGTGAAATCTATTTAACTACAGGTTCTTACCTGGAATAAACTCATTCAAAGCAAGATTTTTTAATATAACAGTTTAACTTGCTAAACCACATTAAGGAAGTTTTTGGACCAATTAGCTAAACATCTCTCTCAAAAAGTTTTAGCTGCTTAGAAACACCAAGGGTAGTTTTTTGGCCTTAGTGCTTTATTATAGGAATGCCAGGAGAAGACTTTGAACTATATTGATGGAATTTAGTGATGAATGATTTAGAGATTATGTGATTTAGTAATGTGGCTCATATATGGGCTACAAAGGTGAATGACAATGAACCTAGCAAAGCTGAGTTACTTAATGACTTAGATGTGATATATATATCACTTATGTGTGATATATCAGTTAACAGATTCAAGTAGATGCTCGAATAGCTTCCTAGTAATTAGGAGCAAGGGTTCACCAACTATTAAGGACAGAGCACTATAAACCAGTAAGATGCTGATTTTTAATTACTAGGCCTTTGGTTTTCCTCTAAGTTTCCTTCTAGATTCTGGCAATTATTTTCCTGATGTTGTGTAACTTAACTTTGCCATATTTTTTCCAACCTGGCAGCCATAGACTGCTATTTGCACATAAGATATCAAAAGATAGTACATGAAAAAAGATGTATTTAAAGAAATAAGAAACCTCACACGTTCAAGGAAGGAAACAAAATTAATAAGCCATAGAGGAACAACTAAAAGTTGCTACAATAAAACATCCCATTTAAGATTATTGTTATTTTTGTGACGTAAAATGCAATACAATTTTCATAAAACTGCTGTTGAAGCCTCTTGTTTTATCATGGCCATACAACAACAGAAAAATAAAAAGTATTTCACTTCACAATTTTCCCTTTTATAACAGTGTAATCCTACCAAAATCTAAAGGCTCATGGAAAACCCACAGATCACAGAGGATAGAGTCCCTAAATTGCCCACAGTGGAATATAATAAAACCTGTGCTCAGTTAAACTGTGGCCATTGAATCTTAGTAGGATTGCACTCAGCAGACATTAAGACAGTGGTGTGACAAGATGGCCAGGCTCATTACAGCATCTGAGCATAGCTGTGCAGCTGCAGCATGGAAATACTCCCAGTGAGTGAGTGAGTGACAGCAAAGTGTAGAGGGACTAGATGGCTCACAGAGATGCACAGATTTCCTCAAAGTAGTCAGGTACGTAGAGTAACTAAACAAGTATAACTGCCAAATTCAACATGTCTGGTTGCACAAAATAACCCTTAAATAAAGGTGACTGAATTTTCTCTCACTGTGATAACAAGACATTCTGCTGTGCCATGGGGCTGATCCACACACTTTCCTTAACAAGTGATTCTGTCATTAGCTTTTAAAGTCACCTGAATGAAGTCAAAAGAAGCCTATGGCTAAGCAGCTGTCGAAGAATAGTGCACATGGAAGGCCTAGGATGTCTGTGCAATGAACAGGACTTTTTATAATGTTTCCTTTCACAAAGACTGAAAGGACAACTTAAACACAGATGGAGTCAATACAACCTCAGATCTCTACTATACACATATATATATAGATATAAGTATTTTAACACACGTGGGTTTAATGGGGAACTAGCAAGTTGAACAAAAATGCAAACAGAGTAAAAGAAAAATTTAAAAGCTGTCTTACTCATTTTGAGATGTCATACACTTCTACAATTCATATTGATGTAAAGCTGTAACAATTGTGCAACAGAATAATCTGCATTGGTTTTTTATGCCATTACGTAGTTGTAAAAACAGTGCCAGATCTGGTTCTCTGTTGACATGGTGAAAATGTGATTTTACACAGTTCTACTAATCTCAGTGAAGTTATTCCCTTCGTTCATGGGTGACAAGCGTCCAGACCACAACGGACAACCTATACTGCAAATATTTCTGCACATTTTTTTATCATTTAACTGTTTATGTCCTTGTATTTTCCATGTCCGTTGCACTTACTGCGCTGCCTTTGCAAGAGGGCGGGCAGTGAGCTGCTGCTTCCCAGTGATCTCAGACCTGCCATCTGAAATAGAACATTGCAAAATTGTTCAAGTGGACGATTGCTGGGATTCTAACAGAACATTCATGAGAGACATTTTATATGCTCTGAAATACTTTCTCCTGTGCCTGTCAACAGCCATCAAGCTGAAAAATAGGGACGGAGTTACAAGAGTAAGGGCTGAGATACAGTCTATTTGAACTAACCAGATTAATAAAATGAATGAAACCAGAAAAAAAAAAAAAAAAGGTAACAAAACAGGTCTACCTGTTCCTTCATGTTTTTAGGAAAGCGTAAATCAAAGATGGCCAAAATTTTCCAGATTTTAAGTTTCTGCTGTGTGCTTTGAATAACAGAGTTGTCAATACAAATAGAATCATGGAAACTACATGGAAACTACACTATAGATAAAAGGGTAATTTATTTTGCCTTTTAAATGAAAATTTTAGATGAAAATTACCCTAAATGCTCAGAATTCCTGCTGCCTTTACAGAAATCTTGGCATTCTTCCTGTTGATTTGGCCATAGAGCTTAATGTCTCGATCCAAGAAAGAAACTTAGTGCATGCCTTTGAAGGACAGAAGCTGTTTTGTTAGCTGAGAATGGGATCTAAGAGTGTTGATAGGTATGGGATCTAAGAGTGCAAAAGAACCAGCCAAAATGTTTTAAGTCACTGGCACCAGGTCTGAGACCCTCTTCTCTGCAGGAGACTCCTCAGGACTGAATTCTTTAACAAGCGTCAAGCCAACTTTCACTTATGTTATGGTGAAATTCTTCCACTTAGTTGAGGAAAGAACTGACAAAAATATTTTGGTTTGGGGTACATTTTGTACCCTTACAAAATAAGCAGAATAAACCTTCCCTATTTGCACTGCTCAACTTCCTCTTTAAAAAGCTCACCATTGTAGTTAAATCTCCTACAGCACTTTGAAAGATGATAGAGAATGTTGCACAGATACAGCTGTAACAAATTCAGTTTTTCTATCATGCATTTCTGCTATAAGCTCTCAGAGAATCATAGGAAAGATTCTGAAACCTGCATTTGTACCTGATGAAAGATTTTTATGTGATCAAAGCTCATCTGCACACCCACAAAAGAAGCTAGAGAGAGAACAGCAGGTGGGGAAACTCAAAATACACCCTTCCCAATTACTGCCACACCCATCACAGGAGCCATGAGCCCATAAAATACTCATCTCTACTAGAGCAGAGAAGTGCAGGAGTACAAAAGCAAGGAGAGGATCCAAATTAAAGATTCAAAGAAAGGATTGCTCTGTCTAGGCTTCTCTCAGAGCTGCCCTAGTAGACCCTCAGCACCAGAGTCTGGATATTAAACCCATCAACATGAGTTATGACTACAGCATCATTTGGTGGTTTTACCCTAGCTGAGGCAGGAGAATATGCCTAAGGATATGGGACATATCATGGGATGCAAGAGAAGTTCATTTCAAGATTTATTCTGGGATGTTTAGGGGACGAGTCAAAGGTGGGGAAAGAAAGCGATTTAGACAATTTTGGGAGGAACAAGTGTGAGGATAAGAAGAGACAAAGAGGCCAGTCAGACACAGTTTTCTCCTTGGTATGCTTCTCTGGCCAGAGCTGCACCTGACCAGCTCAGCCTGTCCCATCTTCTTTCAAAACTTCTTTCAGTGAGGGACTCTCTGAGCGTGTCTGGGTGCCAGCAATTGCAGTCAGACCATGAGTCAGGAATTCCATGTGCCTGTGTGGAAGCAACTGGCAGGCTGGAGTGAGTGAAACCCAGTGGCAGCTTTGGGTACGTGTATGTGTGTGTCTGTGTGAGTGCAGGGTCTGCACCAGCAGCTGCAGTGAGGCCACAGCTCAGGGGCTCGCATGTCCAGGTGACAGCAACCGAGGAGACTGAGATCTAGGGGCAAGTTGTACATGTATATATAAAAATAATATCTATATACACACACACATATATATTTTCACTGGGGTATCTCCATCCCACACAACAGCTGGAAGTGGGATGACCTCCATGTGAGTGTTCTGTGTCTGATCTGTGTATCCAGCCATGTTTATGTGTGATGTTCCTGTGTGTGCACTCTGTGCGTGTGCATCCTGAGAATGTGTGTTCAGTCTCACTACTGGCTGGACCTGGGGCATGAAGCTTACCCATTTCAGGGCTATCAGATCCAGCAAAGTACAAATTCACCACACAATATGTTAAATATTTTTTAGTGACTATCTTAATTCATTGCCCCAATTCTTTAAACACTTTAAGTTAGTCTCTTCTGGCATTTGTTTAGTTACTGTGTTGATAAATTCTGTTTTAAAAAACAGTTCAGAGTACTTCTAGAGTGTAGAGCAAACTATATTTTTCTTCTTTGGAAGACTTCTAAATTTTAGGATATTTATCTATTTAAGTGTTTTCATCTTCAGTGTTGAACTATCCTGGAGCTCTGAGTATGATGAGTATCAGAAGAAAGTTTTCTAAAAAAGATTTTTAAAAAATAGCACAGAGACAATTACATATTATGCTTATCAGAAGTAAAAAAGGAAGTTCAGGAGTAAGTTCAGGGTTTTTACCTGATTTTTTTATAAATATAGGGGAACTTCTTAGAAAATGTTAACCTTATTGTTTTTCACTCTTCTCTCTAATTTGCATGTGACATTATGTTCTTTTCCAGGCAAGTCTAAGGATTTCTAATTGACATTGACAAGAGTATCCTCACATTTCCTTAGGTAGAATTTAATCTGAAACATGCATTCATTCTGTAATGAATCAGCATTTCTGGATGAATGTTCCAACATAAAGACTTTTGCCGTGTGTATCTCTTAGCAACTGAGAAATTACAGCCTTAACTTAATTTTAAAACTCCTGTGTTTAGTAAACCTTTTTTTTTTCACTATGGAGAAAATACATGAATTATCAAGGCT
Organism: Promerops cafer; assembly: GCA_013398275.1. Classification (NCBI taxonomy): domain Eukaryota; kingdom Metazoa; phylum Chordata; class Aves; order Passeriformes; family Nectariniidae; genus Promerops; species Promerops cafer. Next base: position 2,457,446 of record VZSE01001561.1, read on the forward strand.
TGCCTTGAACTCTTGATAATTCAGCTGTCTTGCACAAGAAAAACACAAGGTATTGCTCTGAAGGATGGAGAAAGGATCCCTGGACAAGTGAGGATTAGCAAACTGCCAGGGTCTCTCAGTTGCTGAGCCCACTGCAGCCCCTGCAAAGGCACCAGCAGGCAGGAGAGACCAGTGAGTACAGCCACAGAGCTCACCACAGCTGCTGGGTCCAGGGAGCGGGCACATATGCGAGGTGACAGCCGCCTCTGAGAAGTGAGGACGGGGTGAAGGCAAGGACAAGCACAGCTTTCCTTCCCACTTCTCCTTAGCAGCAGAAAACTGGCAAAGCCAGCTCTTCCTGTTCTCTCTCCCTCCCTCCCCCGTGCTTTTGCTTATGCTGCTGAACAGGCTGGAGCTAGTTTTGTGTTCTTTAGTTCCTGTGGGGATATGAGACTCTGTCCTGGGATAAAATTGGAGAAAGCATCGTTGCTTGAATGAGAGTTTTGCCTCTTGGTAGATATTGTGTGAAGAAATGCTGGCCAGAACAAATTAGAGAGATTAGCTGTTTTAATAGTTAAGCAAGTCATACAGTGCCTTCAAGACAGACAGACAACCAGTGGCAACTCAGGTGTTAATTACAATTAAATATTTTCATACAGGATTGCAGCAGCCTCACAGCCCCGTAGTATAATTCATAGTCTAGCAGGGGACATTTCTAAGCAAAACTCCTGTTTAAATTGGACTGGTAGTCTAAACACAGTTCCATTTTTATATTTTTGTTTCAGAAGCTCTCACATTTGCTAAGGAGACAGCATGGTCAAGGACCTCCTGACCATAATATTGGCAGGATTCCTTTCTTTCTCCTTTATTCAAAGCAGAAGGTCATTGTAACAAATATTCATAGGCTTGTCAGTACGAAAGGAATCAAATATCCAATGCTGCAGAGTTCTTTGGCACATTGTATCTCTATAAACTCTAAAACTGCAAAGTGTAAGGTGCTATTCCAATGGTGCCACAGTTTCAATGTATCAAATTTGACACCTTTCCAATAAAATAGGCTAAATTTAGATAACCATATGCTCATGCTGACAAGCTAGCTTCTCCCTGATATGTGTTTTCATGATAGAGTACAAGAGGGCCTCAAATTTTAATTAGTCTAAAATTAATTCAAAATATTGTATTAATTTACAGTAGAAAGCTCAAGTTGTTGAGCAAACAGCAGGAATGGATATTTTTTACTGAATGCACTAAGATTCAGCTGTAAAAATTCTATTAATGTTTATAGGAGTCATGCTGCCAAATTCAAAAATCATGCTATAAGTATTTAATCTATGTTCTTACTGCAGTCTAATAAAACTGGTACAATTAAAGCCCCTTCTCTCTTGACTGCCTGCTAAGCAAAGTTGAAGAGTACACACATATGAACAAAGAAGTGCTACTCTGCACTGGGGCAGCCTCACCTTGAGTCCTGTGTGCGGTTTTGGGCACCACATCATTCAAAAAGACATTAAGTTGTTAGAGGATGTGCAAACAAAGGCCACGAGGATGGGGAAGGCTCTGGAGGGGCAGTTGTATAAGGAGTGCCTGAGGCCACTTGGTCTGTTCAGCCTGGAGAAAAGGAGACTGAGGGGAGACCTCAGTGCAGTCTGCAGCTTCCTTGTGAGGGGATGAGGAGGGTCAGGCACTGATCTCTTCTCTGTGGTGACCAGGAACTCGACTCAAGGGAATGTCATGAAACTGAGGGGAGGTTTAGGTTGGATATCAGGAACTAGGGTTCTTCACTCAGAGGGTGGTGGGGCACTGGCACAGGCTCCCCAGGGCAGTGGTCACAGCACCAGCCTGACAGAGATGAAGAAGCATTTGGACACTGCTCTTGGGCACATGGTGTGACTCTTGGGGTGTCCTGTGCAGGGCCAGGAGCTGGACTGCTTGATCCTTACGGATCCCTTCCAACTCAGCATATTCTGTGATTCTATGAAGTATTTTATCAATAGAGATGTATTTATAATTTGTGCTTCAGCAACTTAAGAAGATGGGTGTGTCACAGTTGCATTTCAATCTTTGCATCATTTTAAGGGGTTTTTAAGCAACTATTTGAGAAATTAAAAATGTAATGATTTTTAAGAAATCCTTCTTATTAATAACTGACACTGGCATTTTCTTAGTATGAATCCCAACAATATACAATGATAATGCACTCACTTACATGTGATTAGGCCATAAAGGCTGATTTAATTCAGTATATGTTATTTATAATATCAACGTCACTCTAAAATTCCCTTATTTTTTGATGCGTCTCATTGAGCATTGTGATTCTGTTGATTGTTCATGCTCCGTGGTCCTATTGGTTTAAAGTAAGCTGAAATTTGAGCTATAGATCACATAGCTGAAGGCAGATAAATTTTTCAGTCTCCACTAACATAAAAATTACATGAATAAATGCAGGAGATATAATTTCTAAAAATGAAATAATAATTAAAGGGATCAATGAAAGCCTTATGTTTTATCTGTTTTTTTAAACAAAACCCCCACAAACTAAATTAAAAATAATTGGATGCCTTGTACATATTTTTTTAAAAATTCTGTATTTGCTGACACTTTAAGAATTACAATACTTTAACATATTTGCAGAATCTGAATTAATAAGAATAATAATTTTAAAAGAAAAACAGAAAAATTACAGTTCCCTGTAGTTGTATGAGACACAATGCAAACAATAACCAGAATATTAAACTGAAGAATACATCAAGAAAATTTGCACAATATGGAATTAAAAAAAAAAAAATAAAAAAACAAACCTCAAGTTGTGACATTAATGTAAACTTGTTAAAATTTTTTGAAATGTGCTTCCACCTTCATTATAAACAGAGGGACTTCAAAAGTTTCATGAGAAAGAAATATGAAGAATTTCACTTTGGGGAAATTGGTACAAACATATAGCAGATGCAACAAATTATTTCCTTGGTCCTACAAATCATGTTTCCACTTGCATGTGAGAAAATGGTGGTAAAGACTTGAATATGTCATCTCTCTATATGCATAAACTAAATATTGCTCAATTAGCACTTGCTGGTGGGCATTTAACAATGTCAGATGTGGACTCCCATCAGAGTTGAACATATGTAGAATTCTACATGTTCCTACACAAACAACATTGCTAGAACAGGTTTTGTCTTCTTTTTTCAAAGGAGAAAGTAAAGAAATTTCTATGGCACTTCTCTTTCTTCAGAGCCCCTGAATCTCTTGCACCTGAATATCACATGCAGTGCAAACGTGGAAGCCCCTTTATTTGTTTTGGCCTTTCAGTAATTTATAACATGCTCATCACAAGTCACCCTTTAATGTGCAGCTTTAAGTCTGGTTGCTCCATTAAAGTCTGCTTGATATCCATGTCAAGTACCACCTGTTTTCTGATAGGCAAGTTTTCTGATGGCAAAATGCTTTTCATTACAGAGGAGTGGTGCATTTTCAAAAAAACCTGAAGTTAGGGCTGACACTAGGGACATCACTACTCATGATGGCTTTGGACATTGTAATGCACTATTTAGATTATCTAAAGTAAAATTGGAAAATAGTTGGAAATAATTTCTAGAAACATTTTGCTTTCCAAAAGAGATAATGCAAGAAATTGTGTATATTTGCTCATGAATATGTTCTGAATATAATTTAATCCCTAAACTGCTAATAAGTAGGGAAAAGTATGTCCATAGCACACCTACTTTTCTCTAATGCCCACAAATCCTTATTTTTTTCCCCCCAATTTTGCTGTTATACATTTCCTTAAAGTTATCTCTTCACAATATGTACTTCTAATATGCTAAAAAATCTCTGCTCAGTGTAACTTAAAAAAAAAAAAAAGATTTGACATATACAGCTTGTCACTGAAAAGGAAACCATCTCTTTGAAGTGTAATGTTGCTTTACTGGTACAAATTATTTTCTACTTTAGCATTCCCCAAAAAAACCCCAAATGGTTAGCAGATTTAAAATATAGGATTAATTATTATAACTTCTTTCAAAAAATAGGGAGCTGATTTCAAACAGCAATTTTTAACCTTTCTCTGAAAAAAAATATGAAAACATCAATCATGATTTCATTGGAAACTTCACAAAATATTTCAAAAATGAAAGTTACACTTAATTATGTGCCATGAAATACATTTGTAGATAGACCATATGCAGAAAATGCTGTTTTCAGTGAATGAAACAAAAGTTAAAATTTGCGTGATCACTTTAGGTTGTATTAATTATTATCCAGGTACTGGTAACCCTTCTATGTCCTTTTCTGCCACACTACATAAGCAAAAAAATAGGTGGATTAATAGTGAATTACCTTACGTTCACATTCTGTTGAATACAAAAGTAATTCTCACTTTGAGGGGATATCAGAAAGTCATTTTATGTGTGGGTCTCCATAACCTACAGATAGGATTTATCCAGCATTTCAGTCACCACTAAGAAAAAGCTGATTGATTTTAATGTTGTGAAGACAAGCCTCTTAAAAGCTATCTCTTAGAGAGACACCTGCTCAGCTAAACTCCTTAAAGGAATTGGTATAGCCCATAGCCACAGAAGTCACAGGAAAAGGCTGATTACTGGGGTTTTTTGCATGTTAAATAGTCAGGTCATTGCATCTAGTTTAGTTTCTGTCTCTGGATATGTGACTTCTGTATCCATCTCTGAAATACAATCTGTAACACACTAATTCAATTTAGGTAAAATCTTTTAATAATTTTGCAAATATTTGCCTTCATATATACATCTATATGCATGGTTTATATTTAATGCAGTGCCAGGGAATACTCCATATCTGCACTTATCCAGTGGGCTTCTGACTCCTGACTGATTTATTTAATGTATTTTAATAGACATAATATGAAGCACTTCCTAGTGCAATTTTTCTTCATAGAGATACTATCAGAATTTTATTGAGAGGATGGTGATGTTTAGGATCTGGTATTAGTAGCTTATACTAACTTAGTGTGTTTTCTGAAAGCTTGCAATAAAATAGAATTTCTGGGAAGAATATTCCAAAATATCCAGGGATAGGTTTGCAATACAGAAATGCTATAATCTCTCCTGTTAATCTGATGAAATAAAAGTGTTTCACCCAGCTGGGAATTGACTTGGTCCCACAGAAAACAGTCTTGTCATTAAATCCATGAAGTACCAGACAATAAGTACTGAAAATATATGCCTGTGTTCTCCTCATATGACCCAATTTTTTAATTCCTATTTCTATACTTGCACACCTAGCTAAAACTTCTAACCTGTTTTGCTGAAGGAGCAAAGTGAAACAGTTATATTCAAGCAAAATAAAGCCAAAAGGATGCAGGCACAATGTCCACCTGATCCAACCTCCCGCCCTGAAAAAACGTATTCTTTTACAAACACAGGAAAATAATTCTTCCTCACATTTAACGTTTCATGTATGTCTTTTCCTATGGTTCTCTACATAGCAGCAGCTTTGTCCTACCCTGTTAGGCATAATGCAAGAAAAGCACTGCACCCACTCTGAAGATTCTGACTGTTTGTTACTTCTTCAGCGTAAAACAAAGTAAAATCCATCTGACCACTTCTGTGATTCATTAACCTCAGCTGATCCCTTCATTCTTCAGTTTTTCCTTGAAAAAGCTGAAAACTCTTACATTTCTTCAAAGTCAGAGGTCTCTAAAACTAAACTCTTTATGGCACCATGAATTCAGATTCCCTATGTAAAAATGCTACATGTAAAAATGCAGCTAGGTTTCATTATGAAAAAAAAAAATTCCTCTTTTAAAAAACATTTTAATAGACTCTCATTGTATCTTATATATATCTGGTGAAATGGTTCATAACCCCTATGTAAATCGGTTTTGAAATTCACACAGGTGTGGAAAGCACAAGATCGAGTCTATATAGAAATGAAATAATGTCATTATTTTCTGTACATTTTAAAATTCCATGAAACTAATAGTTAATTAGATTCTATTGCAATTTTCCATGGGAGCTTAGTGAACATTCCATTTATGTTTGCACTTATCACGACACATAATGTTGTCCACCAGTGCAAAACAATGTAAACAAAGAAGAAAACAAACATTAACTCATTTTTCATTTTTAATGTCTAATCCTTACAGAGATGTCAATGGTGAGACTAATTTATTTCACTGATGCAGGAGCAAGACCTAAGCAGCCAGTAATGTGCTCTTCAGCTTCATGTTCACTCAGTTCTGTTCAGTTAACACACTTTTCCATTGCTGTGACAATTTTAAAGCATTTATTCTGTAAATGAATAGTCAGCTTTCATGCAAACAGTCCATTAGCATTAATCATATGATTCTCACATACATTGACAAAAAAAGTGTTTGCTATATTTCTCTTGTCCATGACAAATGAGTAGTTGGTAAGAAATGAAAAATAACAATTTAAAAGGAAGATTAGAATAACTGATCTCTTGACACATTTCATCTCTCATCTGAAATATGAAAAGCCATATTCCAAGTGTGGTGGATGATGTTTCTGTTGATCAAAATTTAAGTCTTTGCCTACTTTATCACTGACCCTGTTACATAAATCAGCATTTACATTTCCTGATATTCTTCTCTTTGGACAAATCTGAAGAATCCCAACTTACTGTAGTACAAATGTGCAACTACATAAAAAAAGTTAAATTAACTGAGTCATTTGCATTGACTAATATAAACAGACACTTTCTAAATATTACCTTAGAATTTTAAGGTATTAAAATCTTATCGCTTTCAAGACATGCACCTCCACTAGAGTTTGACTGAAAACTGCTATGCAGCCACTGGAAAAAATTTGCATTAGAGCTTCTGCCTAACAGGAAATTATGCTGAACCTGAACCAAAGCCCAATGAAATACGAGGTTTGTTTTTCAATTTTAATTTGCACTGGATCAAGCGCTTTGCATACAATCTCTCATTTCTTCAACATTAAAGGAGTGCTTATGACTGTCAAAGAATATTTATCCTTTGAGTATCTGTTTAAAATGAGATTTTGAAAACCATCCCAGGACTCTGCAAAATGAAAATCAGGCTTGGATATGTGTGTCAAATAATAATCTTCAGAAGCTTGTTATTTTGCAGATGGAGATTTTAGCTGCCATGTTGTCCTTCTAAAAATAACATGCAGTTTTCCAGTGAGCATGCAGTCAACTAGCAATATCAGTGTGCGTTTTTATCACAAAGTATTTGAGAAATCCATCTTTAGAGGTTTCTATAATCAAATCAGGAAAACTGTTAAATTTATACATAAGGAAAAATATTTTTAAATCTTTAAAAACATGACACATCTCAAAGTCCTTTAATGCTTCACAGTGGAAGAAAAAAGACAACAGATGAATGTGATAATGGATAGACTACCTAAGAATTAATCAACATTTTTTAAAGTGACAATGCTGGCAAACGACAAGAATGGAATGTTAAGGTATTTGTTGTAAGCCAAGAGGAAAAGATTTATATGCATCGTTTCCAAGCCAATATATAATAAAATCCATTTTCAGGCTTGACATAAAGTACAATCAAAAGGCCATTTGTGACTCTGAGCCCACATCTCTTTCTTATATTATAAAGTACCCCCAAATTTTCCAGCACCATTTTGGCCCTTTTCTTTAAAGGGCAGATACTATTTAGTTAGAAATGCACTTGCATGTTTTTTAGTCCTGATCCAACTCCTACTGTTGCCAGAGAAATATTTTCTGTTGAATTCAGAAGGAATTTTAAAAAATGTTAAAAAAAATCATTAAGTAAACCTTAGTATTCTATTCTGTATTAAGATAATTGCTGTTAACAGAGATTCATTTGAGACTGCCCCAGTGGCTTACCAGTATGTTAATGGGACATGAACAACATATTTCTTAAACCAGCTGTAAGGCAGAAAAGCTGAGGTTACTATTTGGATTCCCTGATGAAAAGCTGCAATTGTTTCATGTATGGGTAAACGTATTCTGGCTATTCCTAGAGTGACCTTAGCAGCCAACTGTGTTGCCCTTGGTGTCAGCAGAAAGAAGGCTGTTGGTGTCAGTGGGCTTTGGATCAGGCTTTAAAGACAGAGGAAGCTAGCTTAAGGAGGAAAACAGACATAAAAAACAGTCCTGATTTCCCAGGTTATGTCGCTTAGAGTTTAGAATACCAACAAGACATTTTTAACCCTGAAGAATAATTGTTGTAAGTCAATTATTTTAACCCTGTAAGTTTTTTTACAATTGTATACAAGAATAAAGAAGAACAAATCTCTCTGGCTTACAAAAAAAAAAAAAAAAAGGAAAGTACTTTATTTATCAATAGATACTTTAGCTGCTTTTTACACCATTGCAATGACTAAACAAATAGCATAATATAAACAAAAGAGAGTATAAAATCATTTCACTCCAGCTGGTATCCCAAGACAACCTTTTGACTAAGTACAGAGTTAGATGTTTCAAGTATGGCACTTTTATAAATAAGAGCAGAGCAAAGATGATATATTCACAGTTAAATGCAATGAACTCTCTTCCTTTGGTATGTGTGTCATCATAGTTGATTGTAGGTAAATGCATAACTCAGCTGGCATGAACCAACTCCATCTTATTCGTGCACATATTAGGGAATCAATCAAAATGTATTGATATATTCTGCAGATCACAACTAATGTGAGATGTTTAAGGTCTCTGGTTTGTGTGTGTGTGTGTGTGTGTGTGTGTGTGTGTGTGTGTGTGTGTGTGTGTGGACAGGCAAAGAAAAAATGGCAAAATTATATTCAGCATTTATTTTTAGCATGACTAATTGATGCACAAACCATGATAGAAAATAGCTAGTAATACACACCAGGAATAAAGTCTGTGATTTAGACAAACAGAATAAGACATCTGTGAGATTTGTGAATGCAGATATCCTGGCTGAGCTGTGGTTAGGTTCCTTACAGTGTGCTTACCCTTCTTTTAAAACATGCTTATGCCTGCACATTGCAACAGTGTCCCCCACCCCGCCCCACCCCATACAGAGTATCCTTGCAGAGTTTTTGATATGAACATTCTACACATTTACAACAATTAGTCAGACAGTTCAAACTGTAAACATCCTAATGACGACCAAAAAGCTGCTTCACTGACAGATAAAACCCAATCTTTAGAAAGAAAAGTGGGAATAATAGTAGCTGTGCTGTAAGGCTAGGTCAAGCATGGTTTTATAGCTGTTTTTTCAGTCTTTTATATAGCGCTGCATTTTGCAGCTAGTTCAGTAAGTGCAGATCCAATACCTTAATGGCTTTCTTGGTGGTTTGATAAAATGCTTGCCTAAGCAATGTACCTTTCTCTAATGGTATCTGGGTCTGTTCCACCTGGCACAGTGTTTCAGTTCTGTCACAGCCTCACACATAAGCTGAGTCACTTGACTGAGTCCTGCCGAAGTTAGGCATGCTCATTCTTGGCAGGTCCTTATTTCTGATTTCATATATGGATTTCCTCTTTGCCTGTACTCCTCTCACTGCCATTTTGATCTTTCTCCAGCCCAAGTGGTTCAGTTCTGCCAAATTAAGCACCACACAAATCCCACTGACAGCAAACATGAATACCAAGAATACAGTCTTCTCAGTGGGTCTAGAGACATAGCACTCTACTTCTTTAATGCAAGGGTATCTGTCACATTCGTACATGGAAGGGACATTGAATCCGTACAGAAAATACTGTCCCACTAAGAATCCGATCTCTAGGGCATTTCGAAAGACCACTTGGATGATATAAAATCGAGAAATGCCTTCTTGCCTCCTCATCTTTGATTTTGTAGTTCTGATAGCAGGATTGGGGATTTCCTTCACTTCTAAGCAGTCTGGTTCTGCCTCTTTGGTGGAGTTCTCAGTGTTTTGCAGCACCCCATTGACAATCGTGTTCTTGATTTTCTTACTGTCCTCACGCTTCATTGAATCCTGGTCCCTTTCCAAGGTAAGGAAGACAGTGGAGTACCTCCGTTCCCTTTGTTTAGCGGACTGGTGAACGGAGTATGTTATGAAGCACAGGCTGGGAGTGCACACCATGATGATCTGGAACACCCAGTACCTTATGTGAGAAATGGGGAAAGCCTGGTCATAACAAGCCTGGTTGCAGCCTGGCTGCAGCGTGTTACAGACAAACATCGTTTGCTCGTCATCGTACACCGTCTCCCCTACAATGGCCACAATGAGAATTCTGAAGATCACCACCACGGTCAGCAGGATCCTGCAACAGAGAAGCCCGTCAGTGCGCGCCGCCGCCGCGCGGCCGGGAGCTGTCCAGTGCTGACCGGGCCCCAGCGCCGCGGCACCGCGGACCGGCGCCGGCCGCGGCTC
>VZSE01001561.1:2467822-2492988 GCA_013398275.1 Promerops cafer
GTGTGCCACAGACCGCGGGCGGCGGTCAGCGCTGGCCCCCGCCCGGCCCCTTCCGCGGAAAGGCGATCACACGGGCCCTGGGGCCCCCGAGAGCCCGGCCGGGAAAGGCGCGGGGCTGCGCCGGCAGCGGGACCCCGATGGCAGTGGGGTCTCCCCGGCGACCGTCGGGTGCCCCGTGGCTCCTCGGGGACAAGGATGGCAGCGTTTGTGGTGTCCCCGTGCCTCCGCGCCCCGTGCCGCATACCAGTCTCCCCAACACACACACACACAACCACACACACACACANACACACACACACACACACACACACACACTCACACTCACACACACACACACACACACACACACGTTAGCTCCAGGCACACCCCGAGAGAGCCCGGCCGAAGGGCACCGCGCAGCCGGGACCCACCGTGCCCCGCCGACCTCCCGGCCGGCCCTCTCGGGCAGGAGGGGATCCCCCCCGTGCTCCCCGTAGCTCTCCCGCGACCCTTACCTCCCTATCATAGTAGAATGCTGCTGCACGGCAGCTTCCAGTAGCCTCTCTAGAATAGTCCATTCCCCCATCGCTGTTCATCCGGAGACAAAGACTTTGGCAAGCGTAGGGGATCTCTTCACTTCTGCCTTTTTTCACTCCTCCTATTTTTTTTTTTTTTTTTTTTTTCAGGGGGAGGGAAAACAAACCGAAGAGCAGCCCGTGTCTACCGCCCGGAGTCCGGTGGCGGGAGGGCGGCTGGAGGCAGCAGCCCTGCCGCGGGTTCCCGGCTCGGCTCAGCTCGGCTCTGCGGGGCTTGGGGCCGCTCGGCAGCCGCCACCGGCCCGGCCGCTCGGCTCGTGGCTCGGCGCGGCGNGCCGGGCGCCCGCTGCTCCTCCGCCCCCGCCCGCCGGCACACGCCGCGCTCCGCCCGGGAGCGCAGCCCCGCCAGCACCGGGCGCTGCTCGGCTGCCCGTCCAAAACTCTGCTCTAGGGCGGGAGGGTGACACGGCGGCCCCTCCAGCCACCATCCCCTGGCCAGGAGTCCCCAGGGGTGGCTGGACTTTGCCTCACTCCTAGAAATCAAAACAGCGGTGTCATTCAGCAGTGACCTTAGTTGTTAGAACTGCTAAGCCCTGGAAGATACTTGATTTCAAATTGCAACTTTATTCTCCCCTGATTACAGTTATAAGAATCACTGCCGAGAAATGAAACTCATTCATAGCCATCTCAGAGAATTCTGAGACTAAGATTGTATTTATGCTAGAAAAGACACCAAATCTTCATACAAAGTATCTTTAAACAGTACAAGAAAAAAGTATCTTCAATAAATCCCTGCATTATAATCAGTCAGCATATTTTATTCTCATATACAAATGTGTTTAAAATAGGTTTTTTTCATTTTAAAGATACCCTTACAGACTGTACCTGAGACATCACCAAACATTTCCAAACAAAATATTGGTACCAATTGGAATTGACTTCTCCAGTGAAGTAGTGTAAAATATATTGTCATATTCTGTATATTTACAAAATAATCAAGTAAACTCTCACACCTGCTCAACTAATCTCATTAAAGAACAACATAAGAAAAACTCTTATCAGTCTTGTCATAATATTCTTATCACTGAGCTCAGTGAAATCAAATTCTTTCTAAAGCAGAACTGCACAGGCCATATTAAACAGTGTAGTCTTTTTGTTGTTGTTGTTGTTGTTGTTTGCAGTTCATTGACCTCTTCCATGTTATATTAAAGATGTTAAGTGTTTTCTGAATAAATGGGAACATGCTTCATCTGTGCAAGAAGGCATCTGTATGCTTTAGCCACCCTAAGGTTTGTTGTCTTTTCATTTGGACTATGCAGATGGTCTCTGCTTCACGTGATACTGGGTCAGTTGACTGATTGAATTAGGAAAGTCTCAAACAAGAGAGGATCAGTGAATACACAGAAATTCTGCACAGAAACTGAGATATTTTTATTCTCTCCCAGTCAAGAGTCTTTGGCTCTTTGTATATTGTTTCTAAAAATTGCTGCTGCAACAGCACCAAGGCTAAAAAGAAGAATTGGAGTTCGGTTTGGTTTGTTTTAAGAGGACTGTGGTATCTATCCAGCTACCCTGACAACTGAGTGTGTCATATAGACTGAAATTGTCTGTTTGCAGATGGATCTGAAAAAGAGAGAAACCAAAGCAGTAAGGGCAGCAGTAATGCATGTGTAGAAGGAGAGAGGGCAGGGAATATGCTAAGAAGCTAATGATGGTAATCCTATTTAGCACGCCAAACAGAGGGAAAACCCATGACTGAAGTTACTGAAGAGAGGAGAGAAGATTTTGGTTCATAGACAAATAACAGAATTTCTAAAAAGGAAAGCTGTTCCCTGGTACTGAGATAGAAAACCCATTTATCTGAGCTTCTAAGCTATTTTAGCTTAAATGAAAAGGAATTACATTCTGATCATATCAAACACTGGTCTATTAATTAGCAGTTAGTCAGTGTTTGCTGTGTTCCTAACAGCCCAGTCATGAAGACAAGGAGGTGAAATACCATAAATGAATGCTGCCAACATATAAACATTGTTATTAAATTGCTTTTGATTTAATTATGGTTTAAAGTTAAATTCTTTCAGACCTTCTTTTACAGGAGTTGAATCTCATTCTGGAATACCTGACATCTCCTTTTTTAGTAGTAACCTCATACCCCACCCTGCAACCACATTTGCAGGCAGGATACTTGGCCTTCCTCTTGAGTAAGTTTACTGAACTTCAGACCTTGGTGAGTTTGGAAAAAAAAAAATTCAGTGAGTCTCTTTCACAAGACCAACATTCATTTTAAGTGGATAAAAAATTCAAAGGAAGTTGCTATATCTCAAATTTACATGTATGATTTCTGAGGCTATGAATTTCTGTCCTTTATCTGAGGCCTGACTTGCTGTCCAAATAGAAGTAATAAGAATCAACATGATGTTCTCTGAATGTTTTGCACAACAGTGAAAAGTGTATGAAGAATGCAATTAACTGCATTTCCATGCAGTTTCCATGCATCCTTTACGTGAGCAACAGCAATGTGTGGACTTATGTGACAAATTGTCTAAATCAAAAAGTGCTCAGACTATGTATAGACATGACTGTAAGTTGTAGACGTAAGAAGATTTTAAGCTTCTAAAGGTTCATCTTAGTTTTTACACCATTCCCCTGAATGCTTCAGCTGATGGTAAAGCCAGGATTTGCAGAGCAGCAGGTTGCCAAAGATGCTGTGGATGTATATTGCGCAGTGTGCATATTCAGATTAGAAACCCATGTCTACATTTCATTCAAAAGCATTCAGGATTATCAAAACTTTATATCTCCTGGTTTATGAAGAACTGTTTCCTAATGAAGCAGCAGTAACAGTTTGCAACAGGGCTAACCTGTCTTGTTCAATATTTTTATCTGTTGCATAGAAAGGAAACAAAATCAGCTTGCTATTCCACACATAGGCTTTTGGGTGGTAGGGTGTATTTTTGCTCCTCTTGCTTTGCATTCAAAGAGAATAAGTATTTCTGTTCTGTTCAAATTCAGTATAAACTCTGTTGTTCCTAACAGGATCTCAAACAAGGTTTGCAAAAAGAAAATTCAGTCTGCATGTGTTCAAAGATGCCAGTACTGTGATATTAATTTCTGATGAAATACTATAGACTAAGTTGATCTTGGATTAGGTCTGAAGAATGAGACTGTATGTGTCCTCAGTTTGAAGCCAAACTGAGGTTAATCTGCCTGTAAGAAGCCGTAGGCCAGATTCTCTCTAAGAAATCCAGCCCTTTTGCCCTGATCTGGTTTTGTAAAGGGTCTGGAGAGCAATCAAATCTTGCAGGATGAACATTCCTCAAGGATGGAGCAGAACAGACTGAGAGCAGAACTGACACATTTGGCTTGTCTGTCAGACCCCCTGCAACCTGGACATGGATGACATGACAGGGTCAGGATGAGGTAGCCACATGGCCAGTGTGCTAAGCAGCATTATTCCCCTGCTTCATTGCTTTCTCTGCTGAGGTTTACTAATGTAAAAACACAATACAGATCTTACATGAGCCTTCCACACTCACTGCCGCCTTTTAAAGTTATACATTCATTCTAAATTTATTCCAAATATTTTATCTTAAAATAAATCAAATCAGTTATTAGTACTATGCCAACAATTTTCCTCAATGCAATTTTTTGCAGCTGTTTGTAGTGGATCCATCATCATCATAGCAAATGAATATATGTCATATTTATATTCTAAAATTGCATGGCAAATGACTGTATTGCACTGTTATATTGGAAACCACTATTTTCATCATTTGTAGCAAAGTGGAAGCAAAGAAAGAGCTTTAAGTTAAATAAATATAGGCTATTAAGAAAGAAAACAAGGGGGTTTTCTTTCAGTAGTTTTTGTGAAAAAAAATTATGTTGCCCTATGTCTGTATAATATATAATGTGACTCCATTTTCTAGCTAGTGTCACAACAGAGAGATTTTTCAGCATTACTTTCATAAAGCATTAGAAAATTCTTTGGAAAACTGGTATGATAAATGTCTCGTCTCTGATAGTATTTGGTGTAGTCCATGAAATCTAAGTCATTAGCTACTAAACTGAAAATATCTTTTTAAGACCTCTCATAGCCATCTGCTATGCTCTGTTTTCATTCGGTGCCATGTGTGTATTAATGAAATGATTGCATCAGATTAAATCTTTTATTCATAAAATCATCTAGGTCATCTGCTTATACCTACACTTTCTCTCTCATTAAAACGAACATTTGTGTTATGTTCCCTCCCCACTGTATGACTACAATTCTGGATGCAGTTAGCTGCTGTATGTAGATCTTAATAGGAAATCCCTCTCCGTGTCTTTTTCCCAAATGGAATTCCCTCAAAAGATAACTTAAGTATATCACAGCAGAGAAAGTGTATTTTTTCTGCAGTTTTAAAAGTAACATCTTCCCAAAATGTAACAGATTTGGGTGTGTTAATGACTTCAGTCCTTCACGAGAGAAAGCAACGCTGCAAGAATACTCATTTTGCTGCCAAGAAATGGGTAGCACACTCTTCCCATCCCGCCGACAGTGTTTGTGTCACAGCTGCCAGTCTCAGGGTGGGCTCCTGTGGTCCTTGTTGTGAGCATGGAATAGAGCCTGCATTTATATGTTTCATGCTTGACAGTAGCAGTGTCAAGTGCACAGAATTCAGGGTTTCCTGTAATGCACAAACAGACAAAACACTCAGTTAACCTAATAATCAAATTAAGACTCTATTATGCATCAGAGGACCATATCTTCAAACGAAGATATCTATAAATGGAAAGCTATTCAGGAAAACAATGAATGTAATCAGTGAAGAAGGAATAAATCTATGAATAGGTATGAACTTTGAAAGTGGGGGTTCATGAGTCATTTCGAAGTTCCATAACTATTCTTGCAAGGAGATGGGAGGGCTGCCATAAGAAGTATTCACAATGGGGGCAGGTACTAAGTAAATATTCCACAATCTTCTGAACTAAGGGAATTTAAAATATCGAAATATAACTAGAAAACAAATTTTAGGTATTATACTTTCCTAGCCACAGAATATTTTATTTCCTGACAGAAAAAAATCACCCAAGTTTTATGGGGCTCTTGTAAGCTGTCCACAGGGACCTTTCTATGCACAAATTAACAGCTCAAATCAATTTCCTAGGAAGTAATTTGGACCTGTATACTGAATTACAATTGCATTTACTTCTGGCATATTTACAGCTCCTAATGCAGCAGCATTTGCACTTCTTGCAAACTCAGATTTATTTGCAGATAGGATGCAGCCAGGGGAAGGAAAATAGCATTGAAACAAATACTTATGACTTGACAGGCTCTGCAAAGAAATACAAAAGAAGGAAAATATTCTAGTGACCAGATCATCTGCTGCCAGTCTGTTGAGTTTCCTTTCTGACTCTCACGAATCTCAGAAAAGCACTCACATTGTGCTAAAGCATCCAAACATCCATTCATGCAATTTCATGCATTATGATGGCCTAAGTGTAAATTTGTGAGTCAGCCTTATGTGGGTTTCCATTTCAGTTTTAAGTTTTCATATACACTAATGAAAAAGCCTTTCAAAAATACCTTGGACAGAAAAGAGTATGAAGAATTCCTCTATAAACAGATGTAGTAGACATTTTTAGGATGCAAAAAATATTTACATACTAATATAATAATTAATTCAATATGGGAGTGAAAATTTTTCACTGTTGAACAAACAATTTTATTCCTAGAGTCTATTCTTTCGAAGATATGTATTACAAAATAAATTTAGCCCAATATAACTGATTAGGGCATTGGGGTAAAATACCAACCAATTATACAACCAGTATGCCAGAGCCAATGCAGAATATTGTTAGGCTCAGTTTGGCAAACCTTATTTTTCTCTTTTCCATCAAAAAGAGTGACAAATTTTCATCAGAAAAACATAATTAAATTTAACTCTAATAACACCTTTTAAAAATTTATATTATATCATAATATCTCCATCCTGTGGTAGTAAATTTTCATTGTACTAATAGCAATTCCCATTGGCTTTAGATGAGCCAGAATTTAAAAACCTTGAAAATATTTATACCAGACCATTTTAAAATTTCCTATGGCAGAATATGAATTATGAGAAAGTTATTGAATGCTTCAGAATATCCAGAATAACAGAAAAATAAGATTCAGTAATAAGAAAAAGAGTCCTCTATACTGGAACTCCTGGCAGCATTTTGATGCTTTTCCTATTCCATACAAAAAAAGAAAATAAAGTATGAGAAATCATGCTTCAGTATTTCAGCATGAATGTATTACATCAAGCACTTTTTTCAGACCTACAGCTTATCTCTGCCCTGTCTACATTTGTCTTCAACCAAATGCTGAATCTCTGTACTCCCAGCTGCTTTCAGTTCGATGACGTGATTTACTGAAGAGTTCTTTTCCTTTGTTTTTATTGTTACACCACCATATGTCTTCAGTGTTCCTGGTGCCCGTCACTCCTGTCCTCTCCCTCCCCATCTCACCAGTCACAGAAGGGAATTCACATTACATTAAAGCTTCCCTTCAGAAGCCAGGCTGAAACAATTCCTTGAAATAACGAGGGCAGTCAAGTGATTGACTTGAAAGTAAACAATGTCAGTGAACGGGAGTGAAAAAGCAGGAGCTCAGTAAGAAATGCAGAGGGTTTTTAATCTTTCTGTCATTCAAAGATTCTATAGTTGCAATAAAAAATTGTGAAATATATTTGATATTCATTCTATTCCAGATATATAAGGTATAAATACGTATTCATGGATGCACTGATGCATGTATTTATGCATGTGTGTCCTGGCTGGGGAGCCCTGTGTGGCGAGACAGAAACTATTGAGGGGCAAGGTGGATCAAGTCAGGTTGCAGAGCTGAAAGCCATCCAGCTGGATATGGACTTCACTGAACAAGAGAAATGGCCAGTGCTCCACCTCTACACTGGGTATGGATGGTAGAAAATGTTCTGTGGGGGTGGCTGGACTGATGGAAAAAGACCAGCTGGCCATGCAGAGGGAAACCTTCTGGGCTACTGAATTGTGGCAAGACATCGCCACCCAGGTAGAGAAGTTGGCTGTAAAAGTACATAATGAGATGCACATGTGCCCAAGAGCTGGGCTACGGAAGAACACCACAGTTGGACAAGTGGATTGGGCTGCCAAGATTAAAGTGTCTCAGGTGGATCTGGACTGACAACATAAGGGTGAATTACTTCTGGCTTGGAGGGCCCATGACACCTCAGGTCATGAGGGAAGAGATGCAACATCCAGATGGGCCTCATGACTGAGGGGGGAACTTAACCATGGACAGTATCTCCTAGATTATCCATCACTGTGAAACACGCACTGCAATCAATCAGGCTAAGTGGGTAAAGTCCTGTGGTGTGGGAGATGATGCTAAAAACATAAGTATGGGGAGGCCTGGCAGATTGATTACATCCCCCTTCCCCAAACTGGCCAAGTCAAGTGCTATGTGCTAACCACAGTAGAAGCAACCACAGGATGGTTGGAGACCTACCTGTGCCTCATGCTAGTGTCCAGAACACCATCCTGGGCCTTGAAAAGCAAGTCCTGTGTGGACACGGCACTCCAGAAAGAATTGAACTGGACAATGGGACTCATTTTCAAAATAACCTCATAGACACCTGGGCCAGAGAGTATGGTACTGATGAGATGTGTCATATTCTCGATCATGCACCGGCATCTGGGAAAATTGAATGGTACAATGGAGTGTTAAAAACCACACTGAAACTAGGGGGTGGTGGGACTTTCAAACACTGAGATTTACATTTTAGTGAAAATTAGTTAACACCTGATTAGTTAATGCTACAGGCTCCACCTCTTGAGCTGGCCCTGCTCAGTCAGAACCTGATTAGCAGAGAAGAGGATAAAGTCCTCCATAGTGCATATGAGGAATGTGTTAGGAAATATAATCTGGATTAAACAAAGGGAAACCTATACATAGGAATTCTCTAGGAGTCCTCTCCTGTGAGATTACTGAAGTGAGTTAAATTGGTTCTGTGGGCAAAATATATTTAAATTCCACAAGATTTTAGACTTCATCCCAGGTAAGATCCTAGGTAAAAGCTATTGAATTCTGGCTTTCAGTGACATTAGTACACATGGACCAAGAATATATAGTCAGGAATTTGAGAAAAGAATCTGATGTATTTTGTGGAGTACATTAAATATTTTTAAAAAATTATTTTCAGATTAATGTAAGCCTATAGATATTCAGTAGTATCAGTTTTTTAGTCGAGAATCTTTAATATAGTATATAGATTATATAAACTATATACTATAAACTATATTCCATAAACTATAATTTAGTATAGAGCTATGCACTTTTACTGGAAAATACCAATTTATAGACCCAGAATGCTTTCCGAGACCCATCCCAATCATGCACATCTGAAATTTCACAGGTGGTGATTTAAACTGGCATTTTTGTGAGTTCCACAACTGTTACTAACAAACAGCATCTGCTCAGTGCTGTGCAACATGCTTTGTTTTCATAACACCATTTGTTAATCTTTCCTAAAGAAAAAGATTTCCAGGATGAGTATTTAATTAAATTTTTGTGATGTTTCCATTTCAAAATGGAGCAAAATCAAATTCAGAATATCAATTTCTTTTATCCCACAGAAAATTGAATGCTTACCTATAGATTTTGCAAAACTTTTCATGTTCTGAAATATTCAACTCAACTATATTTTTCAGAATCTATTAGAGATGGTGTACTTTCAACTATAATGCACAAATTTGTGACACAAGAGAAAAAGATAAATTCAATCACTCAAGAAAGATTGCAGGACAGCTGCAAATGTGCATGATTTTTTTCTGCGTTTTTAATAAAAAGACAAAGCAGCATTATGTGTAATGTTGCTATAGATTGGAAGTTACAGTTTATTTTTCTAGATGACAGTGAAACCCACATAATTTCTTGCATAGGTTAGAGTTGCTCAAGGGCTGCACTGGTTTATGTACATCCTATGCAAATTTGTCCTCGTTTGAATCAAGTATTTACTTGGCATTTTAGATTTAGAAATTCTGCTCTGCAGTGTTTGCAACCTCTTTCACACTTTCCTGTAAGAACATCAGGATTTTTTTCCTCTGATAAACTTAACCAAACTATCATTGATTTATAGGAAAAAAAAAAAAAAAAAAAGAAAAAGAAAATTTGGCATGGTACCATGCCAAATGGTACCATGCTGCATGATTTCATTAATCTAAAGCTGTGTCTGTTCTACAAGTGGGAAACAGCATGGAGAGACATATCTTCCATTACTCTATCCAGATTTTTACAACATTCCCAGGATCTGGGGCCTGGGGTGGGCAGACTGGCTCACCCTACCAGCAGCACAGAGCATCTCTGAGTCATCCATGTGCTTGCCCAGCTCTACACCTTGCTGAGGATCAAGGCAAGCTGAAGGGCTACATTACACAGCTCTTGTGAGGCTAAACACCTAAACCAGAGCCTGAACCACAGAGTCTTTAAAATATTTGTCAGCTGAGCTTCAAAGGAAGCAACAGAGTGTGAATGTCATATATTTGTATTTACATGCAAATGGATAAATATTTTATATCGTAAAGATTTTTAGCAACTATTGATTTTTACCAGTTACTAAGATGTATTGCCAATACTACATCAGGTTTTACCTATGTTTTCTGGGGTTTTTTTCCAGTTTTCAAGCATCTTACACCTGTATATGTCTGTATGTCTGTACCTGCCAAAACACAATAAAAGAAATAAAAGAATTATATTTTCTTCAAAAACTCTTTATATAATCTCTTCATTTCACACATAAATTCCTTATGACAGAGTCACTCAGACTGTATTCAAGCCCATAAGGAGGTCATACCTCCTAATATGGGACAGTAACTCTCCCTTTCTCCATCCTGATTTACTGCTCAGAGGCAGGATGAAACACATTGTTCCTGGTAGAAACATCTAAAAATGAATCTGTGAAGGACTTGTTGCATCCCAGAGACTTCCCTTTGCCTAAAAAGAAAAGAGGGTTTACAGTAAATCAAAAAGCCAGAAGGATTATGGCTCCCAAGCTTTCGATTTCATTTTTTCAATGCTTAAAATAGATGAAAATTATGCACAACTTTCAGATGGAAGTTTCAAGATATCATGGTGAGACAGTGTTTTCTCAAAACACACCCTCTCTTGATCTTAAAAAATAGAAATCAGTTGATTTCCAGCCCTGGTTTCACTGTATAAGTATATCCATCCTACAGTTTTAGTGGACAAAAATCAGGCAAGGCAGTTCAAGTATTTTCTGATAAACACTTAAGACTCCATCTGTTTAAAATGTATTTCAATCAGTAATATCTCAAAAAAACCATGGATAAATTATTGATCTGCTTTGTTTCATTAGTGTCTTTTGATACATTCCATCATTTTAACTATTTCTTTGGAATGAAGGATCAGCCTTGGGACAGAAACTCTATTACAAAGGGAAAAGGCTCACAGGAATGCTAGTGCAATGGGGAAGAGAAAAAAAATGACAGCCAGTCCCACAGGGCTTTAATAAATATTTGTGAAGCATATTTAGTTTAATTACACCAACTAGTTAACAAAGTCCAAAGCCATGCTACCTGAAATGTCAGTGCAAACTGTACCTTGGGCTTGAAGGCACAATGCACAGCAAAAATAAATGTGTGAAATCCAAATATGACTGCCACAAAAACAAACAAGGCATGAGAGAAAACATGAGCTCCAAGATAGATCAATTAATACAAAGAACACCAACTAGACAGGTGGATGAGTCACACACACAGTGCAGGCACAGCTTCTGCTGAACAGAAAATGCAGCTTAACACCACGTGTTTCACTCTGAAAGACAATGAGGCCAACAGGATAAACTAAATTGGGTGGCAAGCCTCCTTCCTGCACCATGGTTGTAGAAACATTCTCAAATAGGGAGCAGGGTCTGAGTTTCCCCTTTTGAAAGGTCATTCTTCTTATGATCAGTCCTTCTCAATAATGTGATTTTCTTCAGTTTTTAAGATTGGGGTGTGGGCAGGAGGAAGTATAATGTAAAGACATTGATTTTGACGTCAAAAATAAGATGCTATGCTTTCTTTTCACTGGGAGGGTTGGTCAGAGAAATATATCAAGTGTATATATCAAAACAATTAAAGATATTTAATTGTTCTTTTCCCAGCAGCAGGGACAAACAGTCTGTCCAGAACTAGGAAGTGACAACATACTTGCTTCACAGGGCATGATGATTGTCCTGCAGAAACTTATCACAGCTGCCTCTGAAACAAATCAAGTATGCTGCTACAATGGCTGCAATTAACTTGTTAAAACATTTTTATTTTAATTAAGTGAATGTGTAAATAAGAAAACCAAATCACAATACACACAGAAAAGGCAAAGTTAAAGAAATACATAACCCAAATTCTAAGTGGTCTTCCGTGACTGGGTATTATTGCCTTTTCACTTAAGAGAACACAGAGGTGTTTCTTACGTATGATATTTATTATGAAAATCATTTTCTCAGAAGTCAGAAAATATATTCACAGGTATGCATCAGGTTGCACTAGCATCTAGATTGAATCACACAGTTTGAAATATCCAAACAAAGTGCCCTTTCACAAAGACAAAGGGTATATCCACTTGATTTTTTTAGCTGCTATATTCAGTGGTTGATTGGAAGCATGCACTGGAGATTTACAGCATGGGAAGAAATAAAAACTAGCCATACCCTCACCTACTTTAGACAGCCCTACTAGTATCATCAGTTTCAAAACAAGAGCAGTGTTTAGATTTATCTGACCTGAGATTTTCATCCTTTTTTCTTTTTTTTTTTACGTACCTAAGAATATAGTGCAGCCCTTTTGTTCCGCATTTAAGTTATATCTGAAGTTCTAGTCCTCCAAAGAAATACTCACTGAAGCAAAATACATTAGACTGTTCAAGAGTCTTTTCAAAAGGTTAACTTACCTATGATTTGTGTAAATTTTAAATCATTATAGAAATGGCTGAAGTTGGATACAGTACCCTCTTTCCCTAGCTTACTTCCCTCCATTGCTTTCACCAGGCAAATTGTGGTTTTGGAAAGACCAGAGAATTTGGAAGAGACTAGCAAATGAATGTGAAGAATTTATGTCATGAACTAACAGCAGGAGCAACTTGTGACACACAGGTCTTTTGGATAGCCCAGAAATTTCATTATATACTCTTCAGTGCCATCTGCTGTAACCAGATGCATTCAAAAAACTTAAGAGATAATCAAATAGCCAGTCTCAATGGCTGCATGGCAGGGAAATTATCTAACTCTAAGCTTAGGTCTGTCCTACATGGCTAGAATCCCATTTAGGAATCAAATGCACATCATTGCCAAAGACTAAGAACTTGGTCACATGTATGGACACATTCTTTCAACTTTTTGCCTCAATTTCTTAAGCTGTAGCAAAATAGCCTTTACACAATTTACACCCCTGAGAATTGTTGCTTTCGCACCACAACACCTCCTCCAGCCTCGCAGGGACAGAACTGCACCTGCTGGTGTGACTTGAGAGCAGTGTCCATTTCATGTTCACCCTGTGAACTTGGGAAAGAGAAGTCAAGAAACAATATCTTCCAAGGTACACATTGGATTTGGGTGCCTTGACTCCATAAACCTAAACTCGTAAGACAATGGGAAAGCCTTTATCTCTTCTACCACTAACCATTAAAGCTGCTTTGTTAGATGAAGAAAACATAGTTCCATTGAACACTGTTTTATCTTAATGTCTTTTCTGCAGTTATTGCAAAGAAAATGATGACTTTTGTGTGTTTCTTAGAGCAAGCGTACAGTGTGATTGATTATATCAATTCTGTCCTTCAGGATTTAGACAGAGCTCTAAAGCTCAGAGTCCTAGAGAACAACTTTCAGCAGAAAGCCATTTTTCCAACAGGAATTCCACAGCTGTTCACCACAAGTTACATAATGTATTCTCCAATAGAACATTTCATAAAATTCATGTACTGTAATGTACATTTTGTCTCTGTGAATGATATGCCATAGCATCACAAAATCATAAAGGTTGGAAATGATCCCCAAGATGATCAAATCCAATCTTTGCCCAAATACCACCACTAAACTATAGCACAAAATGTTACTCCATGATCTGGTTTTTGCTAGCTTTAGGACACTTAAACTTTGATAGGGACTCCATTGCTCTGAAGGCTACAGACAGACACACTGAAAAATCTCCTGTACATAAAACCTTTTAGCCTAAATAGTCAAAATAAAGGAAAATAAAATCATAACAAACATTTTTTTTTCTTTTTTTCATACTGAGAAATTTCAACCAGTAGCACCTGCAATGCATTTCCAGAATGAAGAGTGCTGTAGGTTTAGCAAAGAACCACCAGCAGTTTGTTGGGTTTTGCATAGCAGTATTTATCTGTTCTGTGGTATTTGTGGCATTCTCTATACTTAGATTGGCAAATGCCACAAATTCCATGATAAATTTAAACACTGTGAGTGATAAATGTCAAGCTTTTAATAGCACCCACTGTCCCTCTGTCACCACATGACCCTATTAGGAGATTGCACAATCACTATCTCTGTATAATTTCTTATACAAGAAATAGCCTTACAGCATTTTCAATGGCAAGATATTTGCTTTGTATAAGCAATGGAACTCCTTGTATATCTCTTGTAAAAAGAAGAGCCTGCAGGATACTTACTATTCCTGATAATTTCACGTGCTTTTTACTTACAAAAATAAGGTCAGAATGTAGTTTCCTATTTCTTTTAGGTGCCAGTACAATGGACAGAATTCATTATCTTAATTGAAATGAAATGGCAGAAAAAGTTTGATGATAACAGACGACCATATGTTTCATCAGAAGGAAAGGTCTACAAGACTGTTGCTGCAGCCATTAAAATGCAGAATGTGACACCAGACATCACAAAAGTTTTCTCTGGGTATCTTTCACACTTTCAGCAGTATATGATATATTGAGGTTACATCTGAAAATCTTATCTCGGTAGCACTTTCTGTCTGTAGCTTGTAAGAAGGAAAGAGTATTTCACATTGTCACTAAAAACACTTAAGTTCTGATCTCAGAATTCCAAAGTTTTGAGGTTTTCCTCTGAGCACAAAATAAATCCTCTGAGCACAAAAATAAATCGGGAATTAACTTCTGTCTTAGGAAGAAGGCTACAAAACTTTCAAAGTTTTGTCTTATTAAAATACCTCTGTAATGTTTCTGACCAGAAATACTTTCCTTTCCAACTTCAACTATGCTAATTCTCCAGAGAGGAGTACTCATTTGCTGTGTGGTACAGACGTGGTCTCTGAAACTAGTTACCAAGTCAGGGATGCTCTTCCATTTCAAAGTGAAAGAGAAGGCTTAGGGAAAATGTTTATATGCGTATATATATATATGCACAAATATGTAAAAATGTGTTTCTATGTGTGTGTGTGTGTGTGTGTGTGTGTGTGTGTGTGTGTATGCTATTACAGCAAAAAATTTGGAGAATACAGAAATAAATGTAAGAGAGAAAATAGCACCATCAATAGCATAATAATTCATTTTCCTATGTACAGTGAAGATATCAATTCCATGCAAGTCTCTTTCAAATTTCATGCAATTTAACTGACAAAGTGTATGGGCAAAAGATCAGAAGCTGCTTCATCACTGCAGTTTGTCTGCTTTCCATACAGATCTGAGCTGCACAAGAGAGCTCAAATTCAATTTAAAACAAATCTGAAATTATTTCCAGTACGATTAGTAAGGCCGAAGATAATTTTTGTAAATTATTGCATCACATATTAAAATTTCTGGTTTTTTACAATACCTTATATTACAAGTTAAAGGTATATCTGGGCATTTTGTAGCAACTGACAATGGATTGTGACTTTTAATAAGCTATACATTAAATATCTACTACATATTTATCCCTGAAAATACGTTTGGCTTTTTAAATATGGATCAAAAAATCATTGAGCATTTGTAAGAATGAAACCAGAGATTGTATTTTTCACATTTCTGTATATACATGCAGGCTGTCTGCTATGAGTCCAGTGCTTTAATGATGAGGGGAACAATATAGTAATGGACATGAATTCTCAACCAATGCTGAATTAGTAACTCAACTGGTTAATGACATTAATTTCAATAATCAGTTACTCAAATTGTCAAACTATAACATTAGATAATGAAGTCAGAAGTTTAACACAAGAAAGATGCCTGCTGATTAACCTGCAATAGAAGACTAGGAAGGACATGATTCCTTTTAATCTTTTACCCAAAGTAAAGTTACAGATACAGAATGGCCTTGATTTATCTGGTGGAAAACAACATTTTCTTGTAGGTGGTGTTTCTTGACAAGGAGGGATCACTCAGTTGAGGTGCTAAATTCAAGATATAATTCATGCTAAAGAAGTAAAGTGGTTTTTTTTCTTATGACTTGTTCGGTGGTTTGTCTTTAAAATCTGCAAGGACTCTTCTCCTCTCTGACTTATCAGAGAATCAGAGCATTGTAAACACACATATACACACAGATCCAAAGCAGACAATTTTCTTTTTTAAGGTTAATGATTCTCATTCTCTTTAGGTTTGGGGTTTGATTTGATTCAGTTTTTTTAATATAAAATAGTGACTGTTTTTGAAGATAGAAGTCTGTGTCGTGAAAATAATTTATATAATCAAAATAAAAAATAAATAAGATTTAATGTGAAATTTAGTGTCAGAACTCATCTATTACATAAACATGAAGATATGGCTTGTATTCCCTAAATGTTGATTCTTTCCTTGATAGCAGATACTGTAAACTCACTGTCCTTCTGGATGCTGTGGAAGATGTCCCCACAACTACTGGCCCAGCACTATGTGCCCCCCAGACCCTCTCCTTCCCAGAAGGCAACCAGCTACACTTTTCATCTTGTGTGCTGTCTCAGCCGAGGCAGCCGCAGCCGCAGAGAGCTGCAGGATACCTGTGTGGCAGGAGCTGCTGTGCTGCTGCCTTTCCACTCTCTCTAGAAGAGCTGGAGTTGGAGGCCCCCTCTAATATTCAGGAGCTCCTTGATTGCCCTTTGAGCACCACCTTTTTGCAAAAGCATGTCCAGAAGCCACATTTTAACTCCTAAGGCATTTGGAAAGAAAGCTGGTGTAGTCCTCATTATCGTTGACAATGATAATGTCAATGATAATGTTAATCACCCTTTCTGGTGATCTAAACCTGAGGGGCTTAGAGACTCAGAACTAATCTTTAAGCTCTTTCTTACAGCCTTGCTACCTTCATCTTGTTTGGTACCTTCCCAGACTTATTATATCATTTACATGTTATACAAATCTATGTCGAAAAAGCTTTAAGCTATGCCTCATCCCCTTTTTTCTCTGTATGAATATATCTCCTGGTTAAAAACTGTTTCTAAAATACAATTCATCTCCCCTACAAGAGCATACTACCCTGTATTTGGTAGACAACATTTATACTGTATTTTGTGAATTCTACCTTTATGATGGAACATAAAATTGCCACTAGATATATTAATTTGTGCTAATGCATACTATATTAATTTCACCCAATATTATTCACACAGATCAGCTTAATCATAAATTAAATCCATCCTTTAAATATATAACAGCATCATAACCTTCTCCCAATAATTAACAGATATGACTGCTTACTTTTTATGTTTCAGTAACTGCAGCCATCTTCAGGATAAAAAGCAAACATAATTGGTAGTATATTAACTGCCTGAATTGTTTCTTTCTGAAGTGTAATGAGTGAGATTAACTAATCACTCAATTTTATAGTATTTTATTCTCTTTCTCATGTCTTGGTAGTGACAGAGACTTCTGTCACAGGTTACTTCAGGGTAGGACAGGGTTCAGCTGTTACTGGAAGCAAGCATCAGTCTCTGCCCAGGCCTCATATACAGTTATCCAACCAGCAGGGTTGTATCTACTTTTTTTTCTATTTTACTGTTTGTATTGTAGATTAATCTGAGTGTCACATATATTTAGAGTCACTTGATGATTTCTAAGTATAAAATCCTCTCATTCTTATTTAAAAAATTATCACTCTACAGAATTCAATTATTCAAGCCAAAAATTTTCCTATTAGTGCTTTCCCTTAGGCTGACTTTCTTAAAGCTTTAGCTAAAACAGCCTTTTAAGAGAAGATTAGTATAAAGTAGACAACTCTATCAAATCTATGACTCTGCTACCAATTTTTTTAAGGAAACTTTAAGCACAAACAAATGAGTTCTGAAACATCTCCTTATTTCCTGTAAAAAAAAAATCCATCTTTTTAAGCACAATCACAATGTTTTCAGATCCTTAGCACATACTTAATATAGATCTTAAAAGCATTGTGTTTTGGTGATAATTCTTAGTACTCCTCAAATGCCAACATGCTCATCAGTCTTCAAGGAAAATTTTCTGTAAGATCTGAGGGTCAGCAGCAGTGGTAATACCTCAATGTCCTTCAGTCAAAAGCATAAGTACTGGGCAGTGTTGTTCTGGCTGCCAGAACAGGCAAAAAGATTTTGTCTCAGCTCTTACTGATGTATGTCAGTATTTCTTAATACTATTTAGCCCTTCTTACTGAATAAAGCTTCTTTATGTAGCTTAAAAATCACGTCAGACCGACTTCCACAGAATTCCTTCCCCTCTATTTTACATACATAGCAGTAAGGAGCTGCAAAGTCAAATAACCAGACACCCTGCAGTGTGGCAGACAGACCTTTTGCCATGTATTCACACTGCTTTTCAAAATATGTGTGTTGAATCTATAATTTGGCTAAACATCTATTCTCACTCTTCAATTGAAAGGCATCTCATCAAAAGCAGTGAAGGTTAGCTGGGTTCCTTTATTCTTCAAATTAAAGTAAATGTCTTCATTAGCTGAGGTGTTTCAGAGATGAAGATTGCTGACCACAACAGGGTTTGGGTACAGATATTTTTAAATCTATCCTTTTCAAGGAAATATCCAGAATAGTTTTACCTATCATATAGGTGCTCTGAAGTTAGTTGCTGTATCCCATTCCACCATCTTCATTTTACATGCAAAATGTATGACATATTTAAGTCTTGTAAAATGTAAACAGAAAGCGAAGTTTAACAGTGGCCTCTCTAATCAGTATTTTGAATACTATATTATGTGACTTAATATTCAAATTCCTCTCAATCAAATTAGATCTAGTTTTGCTACCAGAAATAGTTATTATAAATCCTGTATTAATGAATTACTAGTTTTCACTGCATTGAGTGGGAATACATCATTTTCAATGGCCAAATACGGGAGTATTGCACTAAAAATTAATGCATCTGGAAAAACACTGTAGAGGAAAGGGTAAGGCATTGATACTTTTTTTAGTCCTGTCCTACCTATATGCAAGCACATGACTGCTTTGTACAATCCCTGCTGCTCCCATCCATTTCCACAAACTGTGAATTACAAACCCCGAAATGCCTGTGGAAGGAATTCTTCCATCAGTCCTGTAATCAGTGGCTTCCCTCAACTCCCTGCTCATGCCCACAGCTCAGCAGTGAATCCCTGGTCAGAGCTGGGAATGTGGTGCCAGCTGCTGCCTGCCATTCCTGACCTGTCAGTCAGAGCCAGTCGAGGCAGGCATCCACTAGGGCTGACTTAGCACGCCCTTTGCATACTTGCTTAACATTTTAAGCTCCAATTAGTGCAATTTATGTCCAGTATCACCCTATTAATTCACACTAATACCCGAGATAACCTTTCTGCCCAGCCAAATCTTTCAAATTAGCAAGCAAGTCAAGTGAAAAAAGTGCAATGGTTCTAAACAACGATATGCAAAAGTCATTGGCAATCATCTGTGTTGGTCAGACACCTGGAAGAGTTCCCATGTTTTCAAGATATACAAAATTTCTCAGTGGTGTGAACTTCAGAATAATTACCTTCTGTGGGAACCTTCTTGAGGGCAGTGGAGGCTGGTGACTTTGCCTTAACAGATTCACAGGTTAATAAATTTGTATTTTATTATGAAAAGGCCTATTTGCAGCAACATTTCAGTAATACTGTGTTCAGTATTAGAATATTTAACATTTATGTTTAAATTTTCATACCATTAAAATTTCATTTTTATGTTTGCCTAAAATATTTAAATGAATGTCCAAATTTTAAAATGTTTTACATGTCATGTCTGTGTTTAATTTTTTTTATATTTGAGAATTCTATCCAACTTCTCTGCCCAACCCCAAAAATACCTGGAAATATTTTAATATGTCCAGTCCCCTGGTAAAATGCCTTCTAATGATAAGTAAATTGAGCACAAACATTAAATATATCTTCATATTTTTGAAAAGAGTAAAATTGGTTCTGTATAATTACAGATCATATCTAATGACTATTTTTAATGCCTTTCAAGAAAATAAGAACAAAGAGGAACAGAAAGTTTCCCAACAAATGTGTAAATTACTTTTTTTTAATTAACATTGGATTATAAAAGTAGCATAAACTCTTATATTTTCAAACAGCTCTGATGAAACTCAGCTAACTAACTACATACACAGTTTAATCCATGCTTTAACTGATTTCCTAAATCAAACTTAGGCATATTCCAATCTGTATATAGTTCAAACTACGACACTGACTGCTTCCATTACTTTTATGAAAATGTCCCAGATCGTTCTGTACTTCCCTTTTTAGTTACTACTTTTTGAAAAAAAGAAATTGAAGAGCCCAGTTATAAGTTCCTCTTGGCGAGGAACACAAACGCCCATGGAAAGTGTGCAGTTTATGATTGTAGTATCTGGGTCAAATAGCAAGAAAGGATAACAAAGATTAAGGATTAAAATTTGCCTAAGACATATGAATGATGATGTGAAAATAATTGTGACTGTAACAATTGTAGGTTTATACAGCAAAAGTTTGATTTTTGTGCATTAGTACAATAACGACTTCACTTCTTTATCTCTGGCTTCAAAGAGATAGGGGAAGATGAGTAAGCTGTCAGTTTCAATTAATGTTTTGTCATAAATATTTATAGCCCATGGAAAACAATTGCATGACTCTTCAGGATTAAGCTAATTATTTATAAATCACATTCTAAATGTATTAACATAATTCTTTTACAGAAGCTTTGGTTTTTAATAAATGAATATTGAAATGTCTGGGTTGCAATAAATGTGATAGAAGAATCTTTCTAAACTGAGTGAGTATGAGAGGTTTCCTTTCACTTGTTCCACTTACTGGGTCTACCCTAAGGCTTTTTCTTTATAAGCCTTGAAATATATTGCTTCTTTTGTTCCAAGTTTCAAAATTAAAACTAAAAAGTGTAAATTCTTACTAATAGAAAACTGTGACCTAACATGCCTACATCAGTTAGGACATGGATGCAGTAAAAGTATTCATAGTTCTGATGGGAGTTTCTAAATCCCAGGGGTTTAGTCTCATTTTTCTGACCAAAAAATACCTAAAATAAAACAAAAGACAATATTTTGTAGGTTGCAAGTCCCAGATCTCATTTATTTATAAAGCAATAAATATTAGAAGCACAAATAAATTGCACGGGTGTGTAAACAAACTGTACAATGACTGAAGAGTTCGGGAAGGTTTGCCAGAAGACTCCAAGAAGCATATTGTCGTCATCCTGAGTGGGAAGTAAATTGAGGGGGGAAGTGCTCAGAAGCACTTGCGGTGCACAATGGATGGACCAGCTTCATCATACTCCTGTTTACTGATCCACATTTGCTGGAAGGTGGACAGAGATGCCAGGATGGAGCCACCGATCCAGACAGAGTACTTGCGTTCAGGAGGGGCAATGATCTAGGATAAAGAAAAGCAACAAAATCCTCATTTCTGAACAACGAATCCGCAGCATCAATGCTACACACCACTAGATATTTCCTTAAGCAAGTGAAGAACTTTTCTATAATGGTATTGATCTTCAGCAGCTCTTACAATACATGCAATGTATTAAAAAAATCTGTAATCATATTTTCTTCTTTTCTAACCAACATATTTTTTCTGATTAAATGGAATGTCTGCTCATCTGTCCGTCAGCTGTTGTTTTTGAGCTGTTCCTATACCCCAGTTTAATGAAGCAGACATTGTCTCCATCTTTATCCACATTTTGTAACACAAATTCCTTACCTTGATCTTCATAGTGCTAGGAGCAAGAGCAGTGATTTCTTTCTGCATGCGATCAGCAATGCCAGGGTACATTGTTGTACCACCTGAGAGGACGTTGTTAGCGTAGAGGTCCTTACGGATATCAATATCACACTTCATGATGCTGTTGTAGGTAGTTTCATGGATACCAGCAGATTCCATTCCTGGAGAAAAAAAAAAAGACAGTAGGCCAGTGAATTATACGAGAAGTCTCCATGAAACGAAACTGTGGCACTTATCATCATTAATATGAACTTCTTTGGCCTTTTTCTTGTAAGAATGCTTCCTGATTATAAAGTGTTACAGAAAAATATAAAAAAAATAGAATTACAAAACTAATTTAGGAAGGGAACATTATTTGTTAGAAAAGGTAAGAATCATAATGCATGTGCAAAGGCAAGAGACTCAAACTATACAGTAAGACAACAAGTAGACACGTGAGGTAAACTCATTTAGTGTATGGCAGTGGAAGAAGGGTATCAAGAACAGAAAATGTGAGTATTGGTTTATGTCAGTCTCACTAAAAGCATTCGTTGAATATAGTAAAGACAGCAAATGATAAAAAATAGCTGAAGTAGAACTAAAGAAGACAATAGTAAGTTCTTCAGTCTACACAAAATGTAGTCTGTACTATTCAGAATCATCAAGGCAAGACACAGCCGTGACACGGAATAAGATATTAGTACTTGATGGTAAGAAAAAAGAAACAAGAAGCAAGTGTTTGTAGGTTGCGTTCCAATTTGTTAATTTTAACAGGTGCTTCCTGAAAGGGCTGACACTGGATCCACAGCAAGAAGTCAGCTGATGAACAACTGCATGTACTGCTTGGGACTCCAGAGTATTAAACATTTGCTGTATCTGTCAGCTGCGTGCACAACCAGCAAGGCTTACCATCTTGACCATGGCAATGTTAATTACAGTGTATATAAATATACACACACCTTCACTCCATGTCCTTCCCCTCTCTGACACTTCACTTCTTCACTTCTTCTACTCTTTTGAGTGGAAGCCTTACAAATACAGCTCTGAAGGCTATTCTTGCCATCAGTGACATAGAATCATAAAATGTCCTGAGTTGGAAGGGACCCATAATGATCATGGAGTCCAGCTCCTTAATGATGATATTGTAACTGCATGTTTTATCATTAAAAAAACTGTGACCCTAAAACTTGATCTAAAACTTGCAACAAGAGCCCGGAACTCAGCTAATTACCAGACGAGCTCACATCAAGGCCATCTTACAGGAACCAAATGATCTAAATTATTATTCATTCATGTCTGATTTTGTGCCAAATTTAGGTAAGCAGGAAGAGGAGCAGGGCACCTTCCAAATCTTCTGATTCATTCATACCTCCTACAGAAAGGAGAATTTCCTGGGAACACTTACCAATAAAGGATGGCTGGAATAAGGTTTCAGGGCAGCGGAAACGTTCGTTACCAATTGTGATCACTTGACCATCAGGCAATTCGTAGCTCTTTTCCAGAGAGGAGGAAGAGGCAGCAGTGGCCATTTCATTCTCAAAGTCCAGTGCAACATAGCACAATTTCTCTTTGATGTCACGAACAATCTCACGTTCAGCTGTAGATATAGGAGAATCAAATCAAGCTTTGGATAAGCACAATACTAGAGAGAAGATGGTCAGCCAAGAGAGACGTGAGGATTTTCACAGCAGAGAAAAGCTGAAGGGACTGACCTGTTGTCACAAAGGAGTAGCCACGCTCCGTGAGGATCTTCATGAGGTAGTCAGTCAGATCCCTGCCAGCCAGATCCAGACGCATGATAGCATGAGGCAAAGCATACCCTTCGTAAATAGGTACATTGTGGGTGACACCATCTCCGGAATCAAGAACAATACCTGGGAGAGAAACGTCAGAGAGCAGCTGGAATCACCTAGCAAATGCTTAGAGCCCTTACACACAGGAAGTAGCAGGAAACACAACAAAATAAAGGATTTTTCAGGCAGTATAAAGTAGCATAATTCTTTTTCAGTCACAAAGATCTTTCCAATTCTTTCTGCCTTTGCTTGCCTGGACATTCCTATGGGGTGTGAATTTTCCCACAGAATAGTTGTTCCATACATATTTTAAGATAATCCATAAGACCAGTATTCCACCACTACTATACTGAGCAGTAAGAATATTTGCAATAGTGACTGTCTTGATCTGATAATGGGTGTCTTTTGGTCCAGTTTAAACCCTTAAACTGGTGTAGCACTCTTGTAACTGCAGTATTCCTACAGGAATGTCTCCTCATTTGCACCACAACAAGCCGTGGCACAGTCAGTTCCATGGTGCCTCTCCAAAAGCAATGCAAATTGTCTGTGGAAAGAACAGTGCGGACCTGTTTTGTACTGGCTTTTATGCTACTGCTATCATTAACTGCTATAACCTAAAAATATCTATTTTTCTGTAAATTGAATGAGTTATATTGTGTTTTCCTATTTGGAATGGAAAGGAAGGAGAGTTCATGAAAGGAAATAGAATCTAAATGGTGTTTATTTGTTTATTTTACCTGTTGTACGCCCAGAAGCATACAGGGACAGGACAGCCTGGATTGCCACGTACATAGCAGGTACGTTGAAGGTCTCAAACATTATCTGGGTCATCTTTTCACGGTTAGCTTTAGGGTTCAAGGGGGCTTCTGTGAGCAAAGTAGGGTGCTCCTCAGGGGCCACACGGAGTTCATTGTAGAAAGTGTGGTGCCAGATCTTTTCCATATCATCCCAGTTGGTGATGATGCCATGTTCAATTGGATATTTCAAAGTAAGGATACCTCTTTTGCTCTGAGCTTCATCACCCACATAGGAATCTTTTTGACCCATACCAACCATAACACCCTAAGAGAAGAAAACACAGAAAAGCATTATTTGAGGAAGGCAACATCACAGAGCCAAAATAACTACATCACAGACAAGTGGCCTGAAGCTGAGTCAGGAGAGGTTTAGGCTGGATATTAGAAAAAGGTTCTTCACCCAGAGGGTGATTGGGCACTGAAACAGGCTCCCCAGGG
This sequence comes from Promerops cafer, assembly GCA_013398275.1. Classification (NCBI taxonomy): domain Eukaryota; kingdom Metazoa; phylum Chordata; class Aves; order Passeriformes; family Nectariniidae; genus Promerops; species Promerops cafer. The sequence continues at coordinate 2,492,446 of VZSE01001561.1, forward strand.
AAGTGGTCACAGCACCAACCCTGACAGGGATCAAGAAGAATTTGGACAACTGTCTCAGGCACATGGTGTGACTCCCAGGGCTGTGCTACGCAGGGCCAGGAATTGGACTTTGATGATCCTTGCTGTCCCTTAAAAGAGAGGATATTCTATGATTCTGCAATTCTATCCTATTTTCAAGAAATGTACAAGCAGTCACACCTCTGAAAGGCTGATTGGGAAAATAAATTTAACATTATTAAAATATTAAGCCAGCAGACTCTGTTCGCATAAATCTTTTTTCCTTCCATCAGATGAATGGATTTTTCCCCATTTATAATACATCTCTTATTTTCCATTGTTTCTTTCTGGTCCAAAAATTTCACTGAAAGTTAACTGCACAATATCATGAGCAGGAAAAGGAGTTTGCAAAAAGGCAGATACAGAGGGAAATTAGCATTCTAGTGATCAAAGATACTTCATATTACTATGTAGCCTTAGCAGTAATTTATCCAGGATAAAAAAAAAAATACAAATTGCAAATGTTTCCATTAAAAAAAAAAAAAA